>JAPMOR010102596.1:82991-114563 GCA_026543865.1 Argiope aurantia | reverse complement strand
TGTAAAGCTTTGCATTTTGCGTTTTACGATTTCCATGTTACACAATTTACAGAAAATATAACAGCCTAAAAAAACTGTTACTTTTAAACTGGAAACAATTATATAATCCAGGCATTGATATTGTATACCAAAAATCATCTGTCTAATTGCACATTGCATTTTTGAGTTGATGCCATCAATTATACATGAATAGATAGATAGACAGTTATTCACCTCTTATGCTTTTAATATTATCGAATTGCTAATAAATTACAAGATCAAATAAATAATCAAATTACTAATAAATTACAAGATTAAGTAAAAGAATCAAATAAATAATCAAATTGCTAATAAATTACAAGATCAAATAAATAATCAAATTACTAATGAATTACAAGATCAAATAAAAGAATCAAATAAATAATCAAATTGCTAATAAATTACAAGATCAAATAAAAGAATCAAATAAATAATCAAATTGTTAATAAATTACAAGATCAAATAAAAAATCAAATAAATAATCACATTACTAATAAATTACAAGATCAAATAAAAGAATAAAATAAATAACCAAATTTCTAATAAATTACAAGTAATCTTTTGTAATTTTTGTGCTGAGCTGCGGCTAAACATGCCTTTAAGCCTTTTAAAATATAACAAAAACTAAAACGTAAATATTACAAAGTATTGAATGAATTTTTGAGTTTTTCTTTTCTCCAGGAATGTCGTTTCATTCTTCAAATAAAAATTTATTATATAATTTTTAAATCTTGCTCACCAGTAATTATTCTTCCCCTTTGAAATTATATTTAAATTTCTTTTTTCAATTTAAGTTATGAAGATAACATTTCTAAAGAATAGAAATTAAATTAAAAAATTCGTAGTTAAATATTTCAGACGAATTAAATCATATTTTTTTCTTGAAATTGAAGAAAACTTTATTATATTATCTTGCCATAAGAAACACTTTTTGTCATAGACGTTTCGTGTGTAAAAATAATTGATTGTTAAAATGCATTAATTTTATATTTTTTGAGCTTCGACATACACTAGTGTGCAAAAATTAAGCAACAGGTATGTTTTTGCCATAACTTCACAAGAAATCATCTGAGAGACATGCAATTCAGAAATGAGATACAGCATTTTGTTCTGAAAGAATGACGAAAGCATAGTTGCGCAAAAATGAATACAATGCATACAGTATGGAATCAAACAAAAAAAGGCTTTATTGAACTCATAGTATCGTTACACATGATTGTCTGTCCAAGAGGAAGAACAGCAAGCAGATGTTCCTTAGTATGGGATATGCCCTCCCCTTACTGCAATGGTTGCTTCGCACCATCTCCCCATACTCAACCCAGATTGTCCAACAGTTCTTGAGGTAAGAGTGCCCATTCCTCAATCAGCATCTGTTTAAGTTGTTGGGTGTTCCCAGGAGGATGTAATCGTGCCGCAAGGCGTCTGCCCAAAGTATCCCACACATGTTCTATCGGATTTAAATCAGGGGAGCACGCCGGTCAATCCATTCGAGTGATATCTTCACTTTTCAGGAGCTCCTCAACAGCATGAGTCCTGTGTGGCCGTGCATTGTCATCCATAAAAACGAAGTCTGATCCAATGGCACCTCGGAACAGACGCACATGGGGAAGGATCACCTCCTGACAATAGCGATCTCCAGTTACAGAACCTCTGTCGAAAACGTGGAGCTCAGTCCGCCCGTTCATCATAATGCCTCCTCAGACAACTCCAGGACCCCCGAAACGGTCTCTTTCCGTGATGTTACAAGCGATTCCCAACGCTAGTTGATTTGGAGAGAGGTCGGGACACGGTTTCCTCCCAGTATGGTTTTCTTGGAATATTTGTTGTGCTTAACTTCAATTAAGTCGTTTATGCATAAATTAATGCTTAGGATTCCTTCAACAATGTATTTTTAAACTTCAAATTTCTATAGATACTTAAGCTGTGTTGATAGTCTTACACCTGTTATTTTTTTTCATTGTACATGAACCTTTTAAATGGATTCCAGTCCTGTGACATCATAGTGCCAATAAAAACTTGAAGCGAGTAATTTGACTTCGAATTACACTTCGTCTTTTTTGGTACTGCATTTCCAATTTCATTTTTACTTCTGTAAACTTCATAGGTAATAAGCGGAAACTTTCTGTCTTAGCTTCCAACAATAGAAGAATATGTTTTAATTTAATTTTTAATAAATTAACGAAGATGGCTTAAAATTTTACTGCAATAGTGAAAGCTATTGTAATTAATTACACAAAATAATTTTCTAAAAAAATTATCACTATTTTTTTAGTACTAATATCACTGAAACTAATATCTATCACTAAAAGGACAATTTTTTGTATATTAAAATACATTTTTGTTTATAATATTTTCGAAAATTCTCATAAGAGGGTCACAAAAAATTGCTTATATTTAATAAATTAAAATTCTAATTAATTTTCAGAAATTCTTGTCTAGGCCTTTAAAGTATATTCGATCCAAATTTGGTAGGTAGGTCGAACGTTGTGATCTGCAAAGCGCCGTCAGACTGACAAACAAACAGAAACGAGTTTTATTTATTACTAGCCGCCTTTGGCGACCAGCCGGTTCGCCAGTATTACCGCTCACTACAATTTTCAATTATATATTTTAAGTAACTGGTCTCGTAATAGATTCTCAAACAAAACATTTTTAATCTTCAAATTTTGATAGTCATACCAAACTTATACTGTTGTTTAGATCGTTTCGTTCAATTTACTATATATATTTTGCTAATTTGTTGTCATTTCCGGCAAAACTTCAACTTTAATTTAAAATGTAAATGATGAAATTGCAATTAATATTAAGATATTTTTTTAATAAAACCAAGCGTTTTATTTTATTTATCATCTTTATTGCTATTTATTAATTATTATTATTATTGAATGTGAGTATTGCAAACAGAATCGCTCGGTATTTAGAGTTATGTTAACTACAAAATATTTTTCATAATTTATATACTATCTCAAACAATAATTCAACAAAAATTTCTGAGATTCGGCATAAAATTCAGTTTTTAGTTTTGCTTTCAAAAGGATTGAAATGAAATCAATAATAATATTTTGTTCCGGCCTATAAATGTATTTCAAAAATTATGAAGTCTAAATTTAATGCAGTAAGGTATCATATTCCAAGAAATATTCTGGACACACCAAATTTTAAATAAATGAATGAATGTTTCTATTTTCCACGATCAACTAAGACTTATTTATGAAGTTTTGAATGTTAAAAATTTAGAAAAACTCAACATTTTCATAATCTTAGGCCATTTAATCTTGAGAAACCTGCGAGCTGATTGGCGTATTTTCTTTGAAGCGATCGATAGAAATTTTAAAATTATCCTTTTTTTATTGAATAGTGATATTCAAATTTTCATAAATCAGTCAGTTTAAATGATTGGAAATTAACTCTTAAAAGTCAGTGATTTAGTTGATTGGAAATTAACTCTATGACCACCATAAAATCTGTGCTTTCTCTTGTGGTGTATGCATTCTCCTTAATATCCGCTCGAATAAAACATCACATACAAAAGTACTGCATAGAACAAACACATCAAAAGTAAACAACATTTCAATAGTTGCCAAAAACAAAAGAGAGAAAAATGGAATTAATAAGCAGACGATATTTAGAAAAGTACAGATATTTAGACTGGAAAGAGCCGTGGAGGCCTGGTGGTAAGATCTCGGCTTCGGAACGGGAGGGTTTCAGGTTCGAGACCCGATTCCACTGAAGAATCGTCGTGTAAGGGGGTCTGTTGCACGTTAAATCCGTCCTGACCAAATATCCTCCCGCTGGTGTGGTGTGGAGAAGGGGGTGCCAGCTCAGGTGTCGTCCTCGTCATCTGACCGCGGTTCAATATTACGAGGTCCATCCCAAAATAGCCCAAGTGTTGCTTCAAACGCGACGTTAATATAACTAAACTAACTAACTAACTTAGACTGGAAAATGAAATTATCTGAAATTAACCACACGCGCAGACGATATTTACAAAAGTAAAAATATTCAAACCTGAAAAGGAAAATATATGAGTTATTCCATCAATAAATGACATAAGTTTGTTTATATCTTCATTATTTTATGAGTCATTAAACATCAAAATGGGTCCGGAACTAAATAACCAAGCTATATAGAGAGTGTAAAAGATCATAAAATAATTTTTCTTGAATTTATTTTTTAGAAAAAATAATATTTCATATTTGTTTCATTTCCTACAAACACGTGCCGAAAATTATATTTTTGCAGATTTCATTTCCAAAAAGATTTAATTTATTTTTAATTGGAGTTTTAATCAATGTGATGGTAACACTTTGAAAAAAGCTAATTTTTTCCCATGAATGCGAAACGGCTTAATTTTAATTTTTATTTTTTTACGAAAAAAACTATTGAAAAACGTAGTTAAAATATTTATTTAAAAATTCATTAAAAATAGAAATTTAATTTTAAGATTAAAACATTGTATCATTTAAAAGATAAATTTTTGATCTTTAACTTCATGTAAAAATCTTTTTTGTGCGGTAATATTTTCGGAAGTTATAGCAGAAACACGTCAAAATTTCGCTTAATTTTTAAATAAATAAAATTCTAGTTAAAAATTCGAAAAAATATCCCCCAGGTGCACATTCCCGGCCTCCAAGGTATACACGTGCCAAATTTGGTAGCTGTAGGTTGAATGGTCTGGCCTGTAGAGCGCCAACACACACACACACATTGAGCTTTATTATAAGTATAGATAAGAGTATATGAATGGAGATTCCGACAGTTTAATAAAAATGACATGTAAAAATAATAGAAATATGCGCAATAAAAAATAAAAGACAAGTTTAAATTTTCATGAATTCGTTTAATAATGCATGTTACGTATAATTCCATTTCCTATCCTGCTAAAAATATCCTCTACTTTGTGCTTGAGTTCATTGAAAATTATAAATGCAATTAAAGTTCAAATTACCTAATCAAAATCTAATATTTTATATTTTTATTCTGTTTATCAAATTTTTATTAAAATTACTATAAACTTTTAAAATAATCAACAAACGATTGTTTAAAATGCTTACACCTTTCCTGAGGGTTTTAAACTCCGGGAATGAAAAGTAAATATAACTTTTTTATTTCAACAATCCACACAAATAAAGTATAATAAAAAATGCGATTCAGGATTATTCCAAACTAATTCCGAAAGGTTCTTTGAAATTAGAACTTATAAAGTTCGATAAACTTTAAGATCCAAACAAAAGTTTGGTTCAGTTTTTGCAAATACAGGGAAATATCGTTTGTACGTTTCTAAAAATATGTCATTTCATCTCAGTTTCCGATACAGCAATGCCTTTAATAACATGCCTTGACTAGAGCAGAACTTCGGTTTCACATTTACTTCCTTTCTAAGAATTCAAAATATTACTCCTTTCTAGTTAAAAGGTTGTAACTGATATCCTGACTTTGTAATCAGTTACAACTAATGTATTTATAAGATAAATTGTCTTAATTGATAACGAAGAGGGATATGTAAGAGTTGATCCACCTTTTTCCACCGGTGCAACAATTCACCAGAACGCTAGTTAAATTTTATTTAGTGAATTTAATTCGATTTGCAATGCTACGCTGGATTCATAATTCTATAATCACAAGCATACGAAGATTAAAGAATTGTATAAGATCTGTAAAATAAGTTTCAAAATAGACAGTTGACATATGATTCCTTTAAATTTAATGATCTAAGAGCATTTACAATATTTCATTATTGGTCTCAATAATATGTAACTATGCATCAAAAATAAGCTTAAAACTTTAAAATGATCACATTTGCATTAATAGCTTTAAATCTGTAAATATTAAAGTTTCCTTTAAATTCTGATTATGTATTTCTGTACATGTATAAGCTGTTTTACGTCAGTCCCTTGGCAGAATTTTACTCTACTTGAGACGGTGTTATCAAATACTCATATACAAAACTTCCAAATATTTAGAAATGAGTACAGGACTCCATAACAAAAAAAATTGTAGCTAAATGAAATAAAAAACAATAAAAGCATATTTCAAGACAAAACTGCGAGGATTGGAAAGTGAAAATTGATAATCATATGATACAGATTATATAATGTTAGAATAGGTTTGAAACAATTATAACTGTTCTATATGGCCATCATGCTTATTTACAATTTGTTTTATCCAACGTGGAGTTTGTAAATTATTTGAAGCAGTAGATGTTCTTTAAAGTTCTGACAAAACTTTTTCCCCCTTTTTAATCACTCCCCGTAGTTCTTGGATTGAAGCCTCTAAGATTATGATTTAATTCTGAAGGAAGAATTACTTCGCGGTATTTGGCATTGAGATCCTTTCCTGTCGCAGAGATACAGTTACAGTTTTCTTCAAAAACTGAAAAGAAAAATGAATTTTCACCATTTCCGGAAACGTAAACAGTAGCTAAGATCTTCCAACACAGGCAGAAATATAAGTGATTAGATCTGAAATTCAGTTGCAGTTATGACAAACATCGCTTTCCTTGTTCATCAAGTTGACATTTCCTGTTAATATTTTCTTGTGTGATTATGCCTTATTTTTGTTTTTCTATTTTCAGTAACTGTTTAGAAACACCTTTCTTTTTTTGAATTTTCACTCCAGCTATCTTCGAAAAACTGAATCGATGCTCTCAATATATCGATGGAATCAATATCATTTTTGTAAATCAGGTGAATTTATTTCTGAGTCTATTGCGCATACTCACAAGAAAAAAAAAGAAGGAAGGTGCCCTCTAATTTATCCGAAGTTTCCGAAGTTGTAGTTTCACATTTCTATTCTCTCTCTCTTTCTCTTTCTATCTTTGTGTGTGTGTGTGTGTGTTTTGCTCTCAATAACGATTTGGAAACACTTCACATTATGAATTTAAATCACCAGCTGCTACAGCAGTGTTAAAGAAAGACGTCTCTCAATACAGTTTTATCCTAATTATTTAATGCCGAGTTTATTTTATAAGAAAAAAGGGTGCAACATCTCAACAACTTACCAGCAGTGAGTAACTATCACATGTGCAGTTGCATTCGTCATGGGAATGTCACTTACATTAACTCTACTTGTTTCAGACATTCCTTTCAAACATTCGTCATCTTCTGCAAAGTAACGTCGTTTCAGATAAATTCAAAACGACATGTGCGCCAAAAAATGAACTATAGATTTCTCTCCCAGAAATTATGAAAATAAAATGAAAGCATCCGAGGAGAGATATTTATCGCTGTTCTCCGTATCATTTTTTTTTTTTTTTTTTTTTTTTTTTGAGATTGTCCTTGTTAAATTCAAAAACACGCTGCTGGAACGTTACCAGGTTTCCACCTTGCTGTTCCATTCATCGTCAGATTACTAAATGTCACCACAATTTGTCCCACGATCCATCTTGTTTTGAACTCGTGAAGCGGATGTTGCGAAGTGCAGTGTTGGAGAAAATTAATTGGCTTTTAGTTTTTTGCGAAAGAGAGCGAGCTGGAATTAAATATAGCCAACGGAGTGAAGTTTTGAAAATAATTCTACTAGTTAATTATTAATCACAATTGTACTCGATGTGTATCCATGTGTTTTAATTTTTCTATAAGTTGCAATAAAAAAACACATTTGTCTAAAAATATCTCGAAAATTTGACGAATCCTCACTTTACAAACCTCCATGTTAGAATGAAAAAAAAACAATTTTTAGATTTATATCTCCCTGCCAGCGTTAATGATAAATGAAAATTGCCACGAGTTAAAAAGACAATATTCATTATGCCAGGTTAGCGCTAAAGATGCAAATTTTCATCTTTTACATGAAACCTTTTTCCGTCTATTTACATATGAATACGAAATCTCAAGCACGCCACAAATTAGATTAATGAATTTGGTGCTTTGATTTATCATTAGAATCATAGGAATGTATTCAGTTTAGAAACAAATCCATCAGCAAATTAATTGTTTGTCTATATGCCTGTTCACGCATATGTGAACCCATAATTCATGTCTTCATAAGTGAAATTCAAAATTGTTCCAAAATTGAAGACATTTTGAATTCTAGAAATTTTAGAAAGTTTTAACACTACTGATAAAAGATCTTTTGCTTGTATTCCACAAGGCTGAAAACAAAGCGTATGATATTGTGAACTTATGCAATGGAGAGTAGCACAATATCTCAGCGAACAGAAAAATTTTATATTGTTATATTCGTCCATATTTCATAAATAATATTTAAAAATACTTTATACTGAAAAAAATACTTTATATCTGAAAGGCAGGCAGATCGTGATTGGAATGCAAGCTTGGTTTTTCGATGGGAATCAATGACATATTCAATCTCTGCCTCCTCCCAGTAGGTATCCAACTGTAATTTGTCCTCACCTGGTATATAAGGATTGTGTTTTTCTAATACCAAGTGTCTCATATTCAAAAATTAAGAAATAAAACAGCATCCTATATATATATATTCTCAAGCTTAAATGTCCTATAGTTCAATCGGGAGGCTTTTCCGTACATACTTTAGTGCATAGTTCCGACTTTTTTTGTGTGTATTTCTAAACTTTCAGAACAGTCTTACTTTGAATTTGTGTCAAACTGTATATAAATTTCATTTTCGTGATGAATTATTTAAAATATGTTCAAAATATAATGTTTTAAAAGTCTTCTTCAGAATATTTTATTATTCATTATCAAATAAAAATTCTAACTTTCTAAATAGAACAAATCAGGATTTTAAACTTGATTTATATAAGTTATGAACACATGTTATTCCAACATAAAAATTATTATAAACATGCGATATCTAAATTACACTGACGAAAAAAAAATCCCAACACCAAGAAACAATGATTTTAGAGTAATGAAATTTGAACAATATATTTGTCTAGTTAACATGTTTAATTGATTAAATTTTCAAGATCATAGATTCATTTAAGCTCAAGAAAAAGCATTTCAAATGGGAAATTTTGTTACATTAATAACCGGTCTATCCTCCAGGATTTTGAATGCAAGCCTGCCAAAGTTCATGCATTGTGTCATACAGGTGGCAAATTGCACTTTGTGGTATGGGATTATATGCTTCTTGTACTTGTTCTGTCAATAGTGGGACGGTCAGTGCTGACTGTGGATGATGCTGGAGTTGTCATCCCATTATATCCCATACGTGCTCAATTGGAGACTAATCTGGTGATCTTGCAGGCCAAGGAAACATATAGACACTCTGTAGAGCACATCGCATTACAACAGCGATATGAGGGTGAGCGTTATCTGTTGGAAAACTTCCCCTTGAATGCTATTCATGAATGGCAGCTCAACAGGTTGAATTACCTGATTGACGAAGAAATGTGCAGTCAGTGTGTTTGGGATAACCACGGGAGGGCTTCTCCATCATAGGAAATTGCTCCCCAGGCTAGGCCTCCAGGTGTAGGTCCAGTGTGTCTAGGGTACAGGCAATTTGATTGCAGTGTTCCCCTGATCTCCTTCTGACCAATATACGGCCATCATTGGCCCCAAGACAAAACATCTTCCATCAAAAAACACAACAGATCTCCACTCCGTCCTCCAATGAGCTCTGGCTTGACACCATTGGCATCGCAAATGGCAATGGCTTGGTGTCAGTGGAATGCACGCTACAGGGCGTCTGGCTCGGAGCTGTCCTTGAAGTAACCAATTTCTGACAGTTCGTTGCGTCACTGTGTCGTCACTGTGTCACTGCAGCTCGAACTTCTGCCGCAGACGCAGTACGATGCGCCACAGCCGTACGCCAAATATGGCTTTCTTCACACTCAGTAGTGCCACTTGACCGTCCCGAACCCGGTCTTCTTGAGACAGTACCATCCTTTGGCCACTGCTCCCAACAATCATTGATATATTCCAGCCGTCTTTCTGCAATATCGCGGGAAGAAAATCCACCTTCCCGTAGCCATATTACACTACCTCGTTCAAACTCGAAGTGCTGTTGATAATGGCTTCTTCATCTTCTTAAAGGCATTCTTGGCTTACATCAATTCAATATGTCAGATTTTAAAGATAAATAACGCTCACGAACTTTACAGCACACACTTAAATCAAACCTGATATGTAAATTCTGAGTGGCTTTACTAGCACCACACTTATGCGGGAAGCACAAAATTTGAATCGATGTCATCTTTCAAATGTATAAACATGCCTACCAAATTTTGTTTATCTAGCACAAGTCCTTCTTAGTGTTGGAATTCCCCCCCCCCAGTGTAGTACAAATTGCAAATTTATAATATCTACAAATTTAGAAACTGCAGTTTGTCATAATTACGACAGTAAATAATTATAACCGAGTCACAAGTAAATAATCTTATAACAGTAAAGTGTCGGAATCGTATTGGATTTTGTATCACTGCCATATCAGCAAAAAGTATCTCATTACGCATTTTTATGGCTCATGAATGGAAATTACACATACGGTAAATATAATTATGTAATTATATTTCGAAGGAGGGGAGTTTTTTTTTCAAGAAGAAATTATTTTTGAGAAAGAAATTTCGACAGCAGACATTCCATTATATGTGAGAAGAATAAAAATTCAGTTTCTCAGAATTGAAAATTTCTAATCAGACAATTCTTAGTAAATGAATTCATAAATTTACGTAGGTGTTTCGAAGATTTTTTCAATATTTTCGATTTTTATTTTCGCTATGATAAACATATTATTGAAATCGAATAAACTCTAAATATCCTCAAGTTTTGTCAATTTCATTTCTAACAATCTGATTATTTTTATTCTCTGAAAATCGTTGGAATGTCTCGACTGACTTTTAAATTCGTTTTTTCCTTTCTTTTTGTAATATTTTGTGCAGTGCAAAAAAAGAAAATCTTTGGCATTGACTGGTTGCACGATAATTTTAATTTAGGAATAAATAGAATATGAATGGGGAAAATATTATTACATCTTTTAAATTATCTTAGAAATAGCTTTGTTCTACTATAGAATATTCGTCCGCTGTAAGTAAAAATATAAATTTAGTAATGATTCATTGTATCTTATGGCAACAGAAAAGCAGTTCAAACTATACTTGGACAATAAATATAGCGCATTCTGGTTGGTTAACTACGTCTACAAAGCAGCTGTTCGTCGTTTATTTGAAGTGACGTCATCTTCAGATGGCTCTTCAAATTAATCGCTTCGTTTCTTATTTTTAATTCATTGATCATGCGCCATAAAGAATCGCGACAATATCGTTTGGTGTTTTCGCACCTTTTTTTTTCTGTTTACTTATCGTAATTTATATTTATTTATATTTATTATTATTTGTAATTTATATTTATTTATATTTATTATTATTTGTAATTTATATTTATTTATATTTATTATTATTTGTAATTTATATTTATTCTTTTAACAATTTTTGTGTACTTTATAACTACACTTTTACAAGCATAAATAATTCCCAAATAATTTGAAAATCTATTGTAAATATTGAAATGTAATTTTAAAATCAAGCTATATTATATCCATTGGATTTTATCACATATACAGTAGCTTCTTGAATATTACAATAATGGCGATCTTGAGATCAAATAACTTGCTACAACTTATTTCTTATTTTCAACTACCGCAAGGTATCATAAAAAGGCATTGAGACTGAGGATCTATCATAATTTTATTTCGTCATATATCTCAAAAATGAAGATTGGCGGAGAAAAGAGAACTTATCGATGAACAATCTGGAGGTCATGAGTTTGCTTGGTCTGAAAACTCGTGACTAGAGGTTTGTTTATAATTGATTCACTTATTGTTTTGTTTTGCAATTATTTTAAATATATAGAAACGATTATTTTGGACATAATGCAAAACACATCAAATTGTTACGTTTAATTTCTCAAACTTTTGGTGAATCTTCGTCTTTTTCACCTCTCTGAGCATGATAAGAAAAAAAAATCTTTTTTTGGAATTAAATCTTTTTGTTTGTCGGTAATTAAGGAGTCTTGGAATTCGATGTGTGGCCTTTAAATCAAATTTGCAGATTTTTATTGAATTTTCAATGAAATATGTCTATGAAAGTTTTCATATTCTTTTCAGTATGTTCATATTAACATGATAAATAAAAAATGAATAAAGTTTATAAAAATAAAATTTAAAATTAAATTTTGGATCTAGTCAGACTAAAGATGTATGATGGCATGTCTGTACTTGAAGTAATTTTAAAATTCAGGCAGATTTACAACATTTGATGTGTAGTGTTGTAAACAAACATTGTAGTCAGAATCAAATGTTGATTCAATCGTTTCAAAGTTGGACATTGGAATTCACTTCGAATAGCTTCTTTTTTACAAGAGGCAGTAAAACATAAAAAAGGGCTCAATTTTTTATTTTTTAGTTTTTAATTTTTATTTATTTATTACTTTTTCTTATAGTAATCGTCAAAAAAAAATCAAACTCTACATTTTGACGAATCTTCATATATTAGATCTCACTGAGTTGGAAACAGACATTTTTGGAAAATGTCTGTCTGCCTGTGACAAAGATAACTGAAAAAACGGTTTGAGCTAGACGGTTGAAATTTGGTATGCTGTCTTTACACGAAATTTGAAAATTTTATTAAATTTTGAGGAAAATCTGACCTTAGAAAGTCCACCTGTTCGAATATAAGCTAACACGATTAGTATAAAACGAAGAGAGCTAGATAGATAAGATTCGGTACCCAGATTCACCACCTATAGTGTAGAGATATGTCAAATTTTGAATCAAATCCAACAATAGATTGACTGTCTGTGGGTCAATACTTTCAAAAATATACAAACGATCACTCAAAAATTCAGCGACTTAAATACATCAAATTTGATGTAGGATTGTGTGATTAAAAAGTACAGTTTTGTGTTAGATCTTTGTTTCAATCAATTGGGAAAAAAGCGTCTAAAACACAAATTTGATTTTCGGATATTATTATCCGCATGCTAGGGATTAACCGCTGAACAACTCACCAAGGATGACATGATAGTTTATTAAAAATGCGAAATTCGCCCCAAAAGTTAGTATTTTGTAGCTATTGTTCGCCAATGCCATGCATGGCGTTCATTGGCCTCATAAATTTATTTGAGAGTGCGCGATTAAGTTTTCGAGAGACCACTTCCACTGTTTTTTTCACAGGACTATAAGCCCCAAAGAAGTACTCTACATTGTTTTCTTTTGAGAATTACAATGCCTAAGAAGCTCTTCGTATTGCACGAATAAGTGCAAAGAGCACTCCTATAGCTTTATCGCTTGCTCTTTTAAAAAAGATTGAATTCAAAACTTTTCCTTATAAATATTAAATTTTATTGCAGATCATGACGATTTCTGCGACAGCAGTCCGACACAAATCGTAAATATCTAATATCTTTGATCGATATGTAAACACATCGGAAATCTAATTACTGTGTAACGTGACTAATTAGCAAGTGTTCGTTCGAATGAATCGGTTATGTGAATTTCTCTCCTGCCCATTGAATTACCTGCTGGCATAATGTTAAATTATCGTCTGCAATTAGAATATTCGATAAACGAACTGTCTCTAACTACAGAAATTCAACAGATATCTGGTTGGATCAACTACTGAACGAATCGATATGCGTATATATTGAAGGCTGACAATTTTTTAAAAATTAAATAAAATTGTAGCATACATAAAAAAAGAAAAAATTCTTTTTTTCGAATTTTATAAAAAGTATCGAGTGAAACAATAAAACTTTATCTCACCATTATCATATTAAGTAATGATATTCAGTTAACGTAAATTTTGATCAAATTTAATAAATTAGGATTAAAATCTTCTCCCCTTTCTTTAATTTTTCGTTCTTTATGAATTATAGAGAAGTAATTGTGATTGCTCGAAAGCTCACACAAGACATTATGCCTATACATAAGACATTATGCTCACACAAGACATTATGCCTCGAAAGCTCACACATTTTGGACATTATGCCTATCTGTCTGTAAACGACATAACTCAAAAATGCTTTGGGCTAGACGGATGAAATTTGGTTTATCGTCTGAAATCTAAATTTGTGGATATCTGTCAAATTTTGACCGAATTCTATTCAAAGGAAGTTCTGTAAGTCTGTCTGGTCGAAGTGAAATGGATCATTTCAAAACGCAAATATCTAGATAAATATTATTTGGTACACAGATTTGACATCTGTAACGTAGATTCTTATGTAGCTAGAGTGTTTTGTCGTTAACCTACGAGTAGCTAATTCGTAAAGACGGACGGAAATACTTCCTAAGAATGAATTTCGTTCAAAATTTGATAGAAAACAAACAAACCAGTAGATTTAACGAATTTCATGTTAAATCCATATATCAAATTTCGTCCGTCTGTCTCAAAGTATTGTAAACGAACAAACATAATTCCAACCAGTCGGAGTAGTCTCCCCAAAACATTCTTGCATACTCAATAATAAAAGTGTTATCCCAGAGAACGCCTTGCATAGCACTGGCGTACAATAGTTACGAAATACAATAATTGGCGTACAATAATAATCACGCCATCCTTCGCTAGATTTTTTTTCAATTAATTCTGGGAATGCTGATAATAGTATCCGAAAACAGAATTTTTAGACGCGTTTTTGCAATCGATTGAATCAAAAATTTGACACATAACTAAACTTGTTATCAGGAAATCTTATACTAGCTTTGACATATTTATGTCATCGCGTTTTTTAATTATGTTTACATGTTTCCAGAAGTACAGACCAACAGATGGTCAACCCGTATTTGATTTTGGCTCAAAATTGACAGGCATCTATACTACAGACATTAAATCTGTGAACTGAAACTTATCTATATAGCTCTCTTTGTTTTGTATTTATCGTGTGAACTTATATTGGAACAGCCGGACATCCCCTGAACAGATTTTTTAAAAATTTGATAGAAATATGCAATTTTGTTGTACAGGACGACTGTTTGCCTGTTTGTACTTTCTAAAACAGGTAAACGCGATAATTTAAAAACGCAATGGCTTAAATATGCCACATTATGTATAGGATTTTGTAACTACTAGTTGATTACAAGACAAATCTTTGTTTCAATTGATTGCTAAAAACATGTCTGAAGTATAAATTCGCTTTTCAGATTTGGCGCAGCAAAGCCAAGCATGGCTCTTGCGCTAGAAACCAACACAAAGTCTTTTCAGATACTAAGCTCTTGCCAGTGATTAATCGCCAAAACACGCGCCAAGAATGCACGATAGATTCCGTAAAAGTGCTATTCAAGCCAAAAGTTAATATTTCGTAACTATTGTACGCCAGTGGTATGAAGGCGTTCTCTGGCATGACTAGTTAATTAGAAAGTGTGCGATAAAGTTCTGGGGAGAATATTGCCTCTGATTTTTTTTCCTTGCTTTACGTTTTGAAATCAATAAAGTTAGCTTTAAAAATTGATTTTACATTTTAAATATTGCTCGAATTCCATTTCCGATACTGCTGCGAGAGTTATTCCATTCTATTCATAGCATCGCATTACTCAAGTGTAGCACAGTTAAAACTGTTCATAATTGAAGTGCGGAGATCCTACTTATTTATTACTCCCTAATTACTACCTTTTCGTATTTTCTCCGGTAGAATGATCCGTCAATTGTGTTTCTGTTGTTCAAAAGATTGTAGTGTTTTGAGTGTTTCCGGGTTTTATTATGTTTTATTTTTTAAAAAGGAGAAAAATCATTCAGTTCTCTCATAGGAGGAAAACAATTGCGCCAAAGATTTCTAAATGTAGCTCCTAGTTATTTCTTAGTTAATAGATTCTCACTAAAAATATTTTTTTCAAAATTCTAACTACATTTTTAATTAAATAAAATTTGAACAAAATTTCAGTGTTTTTTCCAATAATTCGAAGCATAATTATCGTAAAATACGCACTGTAATTATAGCACCGTTTTAGAATTCAAAATCATAAAAAAGTAAAAAATTGAAATCTGCTGTGGCGAATTTCATGTGAGAGCATTATTTTTTTCTAATTTAATCGAGTTCTTAATTTTTTTTCTCGACACCAGAACTTTTTTTTCTGTAAAAAAACCAATTTAAACTGGTTTGAAACAATTACGTGATTATCAGATTATGCATAAGCCAATATTTAAAACAACGTTTTTTTTTTTTTCCATTTCAAAATTAGTCCAGCTCCAAACTCTTTTTTTTCAATCTTTCTAGCTGGCAAACAAAGTTTTGGAGCTCGACCGATTTTGAGATGAAATAACAGCTGTGATGCAATAGTTCTACGTTAACCTTTTAAAAACGCATCTGCTGTCAAAGAAGCATACATAATAATAATTCGATATTGGTAAAAGCAGGTAAAAAAATATATGCAATTAAAAAATGATGATGGAAATTGTCATTTATGCTTTATTCATTGCCTAAGCGATTTCGAGTTTCAATATTCATTGCCTATGCCTTTTGGAGCTTCAACAATTTGTTTCCTACGCATTTTCAAACTTCATAAAACCAAAAAAACATCATGTACTCACATGATAATAAAAGAAAAATGTACATTTTAATCATACAAGTTCTTTTTTAAGTTAGTGGTGCAATATTTTTAACATTATAGATTCACTAATGTACAATGCAACAAAAAGAATTCACTTTTTTTTTCATTTTTTTAGAATTGAAAATTTAAAGTCAAATGTCACGTAGCGTTTTATGGCAGAGCTGAAAATACAAAAAGCTAAAGAGTGGTGTAATTAGAAAAGTACGAATAAAAGAAACTAGAGATTGCAAAATCCTATTCTATCGATCCGCGTTGTTTAGAAAATTCGACCCCATTTTCTCACAAATACGGGAAAACAACTTTTCTCGCATTTTATGCTCCCACACAGGAGCTTGATTTATGTTTATTGGTTTGAGTTTCGTTTTTAGAAATCCGAGATCTCGTTGGATGGAGATTTTGGGCGGCTTTAAAACAAATTTTGGGGAAATATACGATTGCTGGATTTTTCTCTATTATAAACCATGGGAACATAAATTTAAAAAATAATGGCAATATCAGATTACCGAATGTGTTTAATGTGATTGGGTATTTATTTCAAACAAATTTTCTTTGGCGACCAGATATTAAGCCTTTTATATTAGTTCTTTTAAATTTTTATTAAATATCTTATACATAGTTTGGTGTTAATGATTCTCTTAGCAAATTATTTTAAGCGCCAAGTTGTAATCATTAAAGCCGTATTAATAGCTTTGCACTAATTTTTATGACATACTAATCACCTCAGGCGACCAGCTGGTTCACAGAAAATATTGGTTATATTTAATTTCAGATAAATCGTTCAGATATTTCATGCATATGATTCCACTAAATTGTTTGATATTACAATCATGTTTTAATGGTTTTATACTTACTTTTTATTTATTGAGTACATGAACATTTTTAATGGTGATAGTTCAGTGGCATAATAAAGTTACTAAAGATATAAATATCCAATTCATCTCTCTACTTAAATTCGCGAAATTGTTGGGCCACTGTGTCCTGCGGGAAGGTCTCGTCTTCTCAACCGGTATGTTTCAGGTTCGAGACAAATTTCCACCATCATAACCGTCGTTTAAACGGGTCTGGTGCATTAAATCCATCTTGTGGATGATGAAGAACCTTGGTTCTTGATGAAGAACCAATATCCTCCTGCTGTTGTGGTGCTGAAGTTTGGAGAGTGGGGTTTCAGCTCAATTGTCATCCTCGTCATCTGGCCGAGGTTCAAAATTATAAAGTCAGTTCGAAAATGACTTTAAATTTGCTTTAAAAAGAGGCGTTAATAAAATTTTTAAAAAAACTGGTGACATTGTAAGCCCATTCTTGTATTCGTATTGTAAACTAATATTCACACATTAAACAGAATCTTTCTTCCTTAACCACTTAATTGTTTTGCTCGTATGCCATACGTGCATTGAATTATCGAATTTTGATAGTTGCAAGCAAAAAATAAACCATTCATAACGATTATAATTCATTATTAAAATTATTTCGAATGCATAGATGAGTGTATTCAGTGGATTTTTATTTGAATCAAAATAAGAAAATATTCCCAAAATAGAAGGTGTCATCTTATTAAACAGTAAATAAAATAAAATGCAGTGGAAGAAATTCACGGAATCAAATATTTGATAAAAAAATTTTAAAAAAGATTTGAATTAAAAAAAACTCGCGACATTGTAATTTTATCCTTGTATTCGTTTTGTAAACTAATAATCACGCATTAAACACAATCCTTCTTCTGTAACTTTCAGCAATGGAAGGAATTCACAGGATCAAATACTTGATAAAAAATAATAATAATAAAAAAGATTTGAATTAAGAAAAAAAAAACTCGCAACATTGTAACTTCATCCTTCTATTCGTTTTGAAAACTAATAATCACACATTAAGCAGAATATTTCTTCCTTAACTTTCAGTAACGAAAGGAATTCACGGAATCAAATATTTGATAAAAAATAATAAAAAAAAAAGGTTAGAATTAAGAAAAGCTTGCGAAATTGTAACTTTATCCTTGTATTCGTTTTGTGAACTAATAATCACGCATTAAACAGAATCCTTCTTCCGTAACTTTCAGCAATGGAAGGAATTCACGGGATCAAATACTTTATAAAAAAAAAAGAAAAGATTTGAATCTCAGAGCAACAATGTAATCAGTTGTTAGAAATTAGAAAGAAAAAAAATATTTTTTGAAAATTTTTAAATTTTAGGAAAACGTTGCATACCATTAAATTTGTATCAATAAAAATTCTCTTTTTAAATTCTGATGTAGTGTAGAATTCATCTTTGGGTAATAGTATTTTTGGAAGTCACAACAAACCAAAAAATTCAGGTTTTTTCAATTAATTTAAATTTTAATTAAAATTTCAAACAAAAAAATTGCGCACCGGTGTACATTCATACACTCCAAGGTATATATGTACCAAATTTGGTAGTTCTTGGTCAATTGATATTACCTGTGGAGCGCCAACACACACACACACATTCATCTTTATTAGTAGTAGAGATGTCTGTTTGCGAATATCGCTTCAAATTTTGCACGTACGTGTGAATAAATATTCCCTTATCATTCCGGCGTACTCTTCTCGGAATTCCAACGCTATTTGCATTTACGGTATCACATTACGTATTTTTAAATGCGAGGGATTATAATCTGCAATAAAATTGAGTTCCCCTCCGTAAGAGAAACAAATGTTAAACATACAGTTCTAAACACCAAGAAACATGAAAGCAACGGTTATTCATCGCCAGGTATACTACATTTGCAGTTACATTAAAGCGAATGGCAAATATGTCGACGGATCACATATGTGTTAATATGTCGACGGAAAGTCAGAAAGACGACCATATTGAATCACGCTCTGATTGGCCATCCGAAATCACAGCCGATTATATACTGGGATATATGCACTCAAATGACAGATTAGCAATTTCCAAATCTCCACTCTTAACAACAGGCCCGATTTCGTCATTTAATTTCACTAATTTAAGTGCATAACAACCCAATCAAAATTACCTCTATTTATTGTGGAAGTGTGATCTAAAATTGTACTTTTATTTACTGTTAAAATACTGTACATCAAAATTCATTAGCATCTCTAAATGCATGCTAGTAATATGGCTGACTAGACTAAATTTTAAATAAACCACTTAATGATTCTTCAATCCAACTTAATCGAGCACAGATTAATTTGGATTTCACACGGTCTATTTCAAGCCTTTAAGTTGCTTATTTGCTTTTCGATGACACTTTACAGACCAGGAGCTATCTGATAAACATTCCTTAATTAACTTACCGGTTATACATCACAGAGCAACGGATTTTGGCAACTGATAAAATTACATTCAATTTGTTGAAGCAGTAAATCCATGATTAATCAGAATTTTATAGCTTCCTTAAAAATACTCTTTGATCTATTTTCATATCGCTTTATTCATGTAAATTTGAGGTTTAATTCATTTGTTTTCGCTTGGCGCTTAAACATTCGTAATTGAATAATTTGGATAAAATCATCTAATTAGTGATTTCAAGTAAATTTAAATTTCCTAGATTGATTAAATTTGTCATAAATAATGAAACAGAAACCGAGAATACAGCTACATGCACTTCAGCCGTCGTGTACGACATGCTTGTGTTTTCATAAGGCTGGTCGCTGCATATCAGGCAAAAGGTATGCTGGCACTCCACACTTTTCATTTTTTATCAATTTATTCAGTAAAAGCGCTAGCTGAAACATCTACCTGTTTTTTCTAAACCTCTTGTTGAATGCCTTATCAATACATTGCCCATATATTTATTGATTGGTCGGGATTTATTCCATATGACATAGACTAACGGTTATGAAAATTTTGATGAATAAAATATCCACATTTAAGCCATGTCTTGCCAATACTGATCGGTTTCCAAATTCACGGTCGATTTTGGCTTGGATTGCTTCTGAATGGCCGAAGAATATAACATTAAAAACAGCCAAATTTAGAGGATAATTTAATCCTCTAAATTTGGAATGATTTCCAACTTATTTATATAAATTTGAGTGAAGGTAAACCATTTTAAGTTGCTCATTGTATTTGGTGGGAATGTAATTTTACTGCCTGATTCCTCACGTAAACAACTCTGCACTATGCATTTAACAGAGTCTTTCTTTCTAAACATTAAACTTCGGAAGAAAATTCTATGATTAAATATTCAATGAAAGATGAAGATTGTTGGAATTTCACTGCAACGATGAAAAGTATTGTTCAAAATGATACGAAAAACATTTTAAAATTATGTTAATATTGAGAAAATTTTTTATGGTAACTAAATTGGCATCATATAAAAGAAAAAAAATGTATGAAAATGACTTGAAAATTATCTCCTTGGAATAATATTTATTCCACGGAGTAAAACGCCTATTAATGCAGTAAAACGCCAAATTTGCACATATATTTCAATTGACTAAAAGTTTAATTAAATTTTTAAACTATAACCGAATTGCATATTTCTACACTCTAAAGCATACCTGCCCCAAACTTAATAGTTCTTTATAAAATCTTCTGACTTGAGGAACACTAACCAAAAACCTTTGGTTGCCAGCTGGTTCAATGGAATTAAAGTTGTTAAAATTTTCTGTTAAATCCTTTCTTACGTAGCGTGATCTTAATGTCTTCTTTAGGAAACTTCCAGTTTAGATATTTTTATAAGTTGTACCGCTTTAGAAGTCTTATATAATAATCTATTGTCATCAATTAATGAAAAAAATTGTAGATTTATCGTGAGTATCTTTAAAAGGAAATCAGTTCAATATACAAGAAAAAGATCTAATCTTCATTTTTAGACTACAAATAATTAAAAAAAAAAACAGAGTGAAGTATTTACATCAAACATTAAAACAATTTGAGTTTCAATTTAATAATGAAATTGTTAAAAAATCATTAAATATATCTGAAAAACAAATTAAATTAAATTTCAAAAACATAAGAGTCAACTTAACTGGTATCCTGAAAGCGATATTTTTTTTTCTGTTTTAAGATGGTGTAAAAATTATTTTGATGCAGCAATACTTTTGGAATTTATGGCAACGAGCTTCCAAATATACCTTAATTTTTAATTAATAATAATTCTAATTAAACTTTTGAAAAGAATAAACACACATTTCTACCTTATATAGTACATATGTGTCAAATCTGGCTCCTATAAGTGAAACAGTCTAGCCTATAGAGAAGCAAAATACAGGTAGCACACACACACACACACACACACACACACACACATATTCGCCTTTATTGTAAGTATAGATGAAATGATCAAATGCGCAGACAGACACCAAATATTTGCATATTGACAGAGTTAGTCAAAAACTATTAGAAGTTCGAATCACTTACGAAAAATATAGGTTTATGACAATTCATTTTGATGCTTAATTCATCTGTCCGTTAATTGTTTGACTTGATTGCATCAGCAATGGCATTTTGGACGTAAAATTTAAAATTTTCCTATTCAAGGAAAGCATGCCTGTCTAAAAACGATGCTAAGTTCATAAAGGAAAAAGTGAAAATTCTGTTTTGGAATTATTGCCTGATGGACTAAGACAACCTAAAAATACCATCGAATTAAATTTATACATTAATATAAAATTCAGGTGTTAATATTGTCGGGTGCTATTGTTTTTTTTTAATTTTGCATCTTCAGTTATGCATTAATAGGTAGACTGACAGACAGTTATTCGCTTCTGAAATATTTTGAATGAAGAGCAAGACAGTAAACTTTTTTTTGTTTTTTTGCGCTCAGCAACTATTAAATATCTCCATAAATTTATTACAATAAAATAAAATCTGTACCGACGGGAATTTTTAGCGAATCGGAACAATTCTTGAATATATATTTAAGTTTCTCTTTCTTCAAAAGTCTACTTTCATTCTTCAAAGAGAAATTTATTATATATATTTTATTCTTGCTCATAAGTAATTTAATTTGTTTTCGCTTTTTTCCTTAGATTTAAGTTAGGAGAGTAATATTTCTTAAAAAAGAGGACATTTTATAAAAAAGCAAAAATTAACTGTTTCAGACAAATTGCATGATTTTTTAATTTTGTCAGAAATTTAAGGAATCATTATTATGCAATTTTCTCTCAAGAAATACCTTTTGAATTGATCCTTTATTCATTCTTTGGAAAAAATTTTGTTAAAATATAACCTTTTATTATTTATTACTTTTACCAGTGCTTTGCCATATTACAGGCGTCATCTGGCAGTAACTTCGAGGACAGCATGTTGCCACATTGCGTAATACGGATAATAAGGAATTTTGAAATAATGCTTATGATTAAAAAATTGAATATAAAAAATATAAATAAATTGAAAACACATTTTTAATGATTGTTCGCTAGTGGAAAATAATTTTTTTTAAATTTTGGTTGTGATAATAAAAATAAAATTCGAGAAACACTGAAAAGAATGGAACAGAAAAAAAACCCTACGCCGCAAAGAATTTCATTGGAAATTTTTCTAAACTTTTCTATAAAAATTAAAAATAAAAGAGCTCCCATATAATGTGTATTCATTTAACGCCTGTGTATTCATTTAACGCCACGAAAAAACTGTTCTTTTTCTTCTTCATCAACAAGATAAACATACCCATATAACTGTTAAGGTATAATAAATATTTTCACATGATGTTTGAAATTTTAATAAATAATTTTATAAATATTAAAATAATAAATAATAAATAAGTAAAAAAATAATAATTTTTAGTAAATATTAAAATTTAATAAATTATAATAATAATTTTTGAATTTAAAATATTTTGTTGAAGATTGTGCCGAAAAATATTTTTCCAAGATGTTAGAATTTGGAAAAAATGTTTACAGTAATTAAACTTCTATCATTCAAAAGATAATATTTTAAACCTTAAATTACAATTTTTTGCAAAAATATTTATAATCTTTATTTATAATTTATAATTTTTAGTTAAAATTTTTAATTTTTTAATAAAATTTTAAATTTGGTCGTTTAGTGTTTAGGTCAAAAAGTATGGCTTAAAGATTATCAACAGACTTGTAGACAAGCATAACTTTGCCTTTATTATTATTGTAGATACATTAAGGGAAATGCGACGCTTTAATAAAAGTAACAATTCATACAAGAAATAAGGAATTGCACTTTGGAAGTATGTTTCAATTTTAATGATTCGTCTCAAATATTATACCCCTCACATATTCATTGCCTGTTATGCAGAAAATATCCTTCACCTTGTATGAAAATGCAGTGTAAATTATTAATGTAATTAAAACTAACTATAATTAAGTGAATTTTTCTATCAGTGATTCGCATTTCATATTTTTATTCTTGTTTCCATTTTCAATATAAATTATTATCTACAATAATTCATTTATAAAAATATTTTTTATTATTATTCTTTTATATTTTCTTTCTTTGATAAAATTATTTAAGTGATATAATATGTAATGTTTTAGAAAGTGTACACATGAATTCTGATCATTTTTACAACCTTATTTTGCTTGCTTTATGTTAGCAATGATGGAGTTTTGTGGCATATTTTTTCACTTATTTCTTAATGTGCTTGAATTTAATAGTTGTTTTTCATAATCGATAATAATACATTTTTAAATGTTTTCAAAGTTTGAGTATCAGTTAATGGAGTGATTTGCATAAATTATATACGTGTACGGCAATAATTTATAAATGAGTTTTAATAAAAATAAAATTCCAAAATTTCACAATACATCTAATAAGGAATAATATTTTGCAGAATAAAAAATAGAAAAATAATTGAAATAAAAAATCTATTTTTAATGCACAAATAAAAGTCCGACAATATCATCAATTTTATACACAAATCGATTTAATTCTTCATGTTTTGACAAGGTAGTAATGCAGTAATGGATTATTGCCAATCTATTATGCATTTCTTCATTTAAAAAAAAGAAAATATGATTAAAAAATTTGTAATTAATAATCTATCATGAAATTCCTTTTCAGCTTGACCTCAAGTGATGTAGACGTATAATAAATGAAAAATAGATTTTCTTGATGTCTTGACACATAATAATCAAACAACTATGTTCATTCTCTGAAAATGTTAATAATATGTTAATAATCAATAAATTTCTTTCTTTTCAATAAACTCTGTAATAATATAAGAAGATAAAAAGAAGAAATAAAAGAAATCAAGAAATAGGCTTCAAACAGAAGTTTAATTGAGCTCAAAAATCGACTTAACCGTCGCCAAATGAATAGTGATCATGATTTGACTACGGAAATTGCTGCTCATACCTTCCATCTAATTATCTTATAAGAAAAATCCTTTTATCAAAAAATTACCTTTTTATTAGTAACAATTTTATTAGAAAAATAGAATTCCCCCCCCCAATTTTTATAATATTTTTAATTCAATATGATGCACTATCTTGAGATGACTTGCATGGCAATGGCATACAATATTGACTTTTAGCATGCATTTAGTATTTTGTACTGACTCTGTCGTGTCCTCCTTGGCGAGTTATTTGGAGATTATTCCTTGGAACTCGGTTAATAGTATGTGAAAATCGAATTTGTGTTTTAGATTTTTTTTCCCCAACCGACTGAAACAAATATTTGGCACAAAACTGCATTAGTTGTCACAAAATCCTGTACCAAATTTGATATATTTAAGTCACTGTTTTTTTTTTAAAATTAAAAGCGTTTACACGTTCCCGAAACACAGATGGACAGATAGTCATCCTATTATTTGGTTTGTCTCAAAATTTCGCAATATAGATATTAAATATGTGTACCGAATTGTATCTGTCTAGCTCTCTTCGTTTTGTAATGAGCGTTTTAATTTATATTCGAACAGCCAGACAGACTTCCTTTGAACGGAATTTACTCAAAATTTCATACATATCTGGAAATTTAGTGTAAAGACAGTATACCAAATTTCAATAATCTAACTCAAAGAGTTTTTGAGTTAGCTTTGTTAGAAACACACACTGAGACAGACAAACATTTTCCAAAATTGTGTTTTTCGAACTCAGGGAAGTATAATACGTGAAGATTCGTCAAAATCTCTTGTTCGAAATTTTTGATCATTATTATACTTTCACTACAGTGCGTGTGCATTTGTATCGCTATTGGCACATGGCGTGTGTAGATAGTATATTGATTGTGCAAATGTGATGTCACCTACGTTAACTCCTTCTCGCCCTTTTAATAAACATTCGTCAAATTCAATGGAAGAAAGCTGATGCTGACAAATTCAGACGCATGTCCGTGCCCAAAAAAAGGAGACATATGCAGTTCTCTCCTTGACTTTATCAAAATAAAACTGCAATTTCAGAAGTGAGACATTTACCATTGCTCCCTGTGGCCCGGAGAAATTTTTTTAAGACTGTCCTTGTGGAACTTAATGGCGAACAGTTGGAGCGTTACCAGGTTTTTCTACCTTGATGCCACCCCGTTGATCGTCAGGTTGATAAATGTGTGCACTATTTGTACCCCTATCTATCTTGTTTCGAACAAATGGGGCGAAAGCTGTAAAGTGCTGGGAGGAAGATAATTAATTGGCTTTTAGTTTTTACGAAAGAGAGTCGGAGCAAACGGAGTGACGTTTTGAAAGTAGGAAGTGAAACAAACGGGTTGATGTTTTAATTCAATTCATTGATTTATCATAATTATTCGCGATATTTTGCTACGGTAGCAATTTTTACTTTATCGTATATAAAGTATACAGAAAGTATAGTAATCGTCCAAAAATTCGAACTCAAGATTTTGACGAATCACCACATTTTAAGACCTCCCTGAGTAAGAAAAACATTTTTTTGGAAAATGTCCATCTGTCTGTCTGGGACAACGATTACTCAAAAACGTTTTTAGCTAGACAAATAAAATTTAGTATACGATCTTTATACAATTTTGATCAAAATCCGATTAGAGGAAGTTTGTCTGTCTGGTTGTTCGAATACAATTTAGTACGGTAACTACAAAATGAAGAGAGCTAGATAGATAAAATTCGTCATCCAGATTTAACATCTTTAGCATAGACTCCTGTCACATTTTGAGCGAAATCCAATAAGAGGTTGACCGTCTGACAGTCTGTACTTTCAGAAACATGCTGAACGCAGTGACTTATATATAAAATTTGGTACTTGATTATACGACTTTAAGTGTAGATTTATATTAATTTTTTGAGTCAATTGGATAAGAAGAATTGTATCTGAAACATAAATTCGAGTTTTGGATACTTTTTTCTACATGCCAGGGATTAATCGCCAAAACATTAGCCAAGGATGATACGGTAGATTCAGTAAAAACTGCTAAATTCGGGCAAAAGGTTAATATTTCGTTACAATTGTAAGCCACTGCCACGCAAAGCTTTCTATGGGATAAAACCTTTATTAGATAGAATGCGAGAAAGGGTTCTTACCATTCACAGTAATGTATTCTTCACAGCGATAGCATATGGAGTTGCGAATCTTTTTGAAAATATCATTTCATGGGTATTGAAAAGGACAAAATAATTCTTCCAATTAGGTCTGCGTGTGTCCATCGTTTCAGCATTTGTAAATTATAGTATAGTCTTATAGTATACTAGTCCATACACACTTAAGAACAATCGACCACCCTGTTACTACTGAACAGAGCATTATCCACTGAGTGTTCCATAGACATTTTGGTATTTAATTTTTTTCTGAAATTAGATAATTTTTTAAATACTTTTTTGTAATTTTTTTTGTATTGGATTTTTTGTAATTAAGAAACTGAAACCTATTTTATTTGTTTCATCAAATAATTTATCGCGAGATTTTCTTTTATCATTATTGTGGGCTTTTGATCTAATCTGAAAGTTTATTTAATACAATAGACAGAAAAAGTGTAAGGTTATTAAACAAATAAGGCTTTAAATATTCATCAAATTTTAAAACTTAGAAACAATTCTTTTACGAAATCAACATCAATATATGTATAAGAGACATTGAAGCTAAACATAATCGATATTCCCAGGTACTAACTAATCACCGAAGGCAGCTAGTTTATAAATTGTAATTGTAGAAATACAGTTACACTTGTTACAATACAGTCCTTTCTTGGGTGTTGATTTACAGGACTTGGAATATGAAAGAAATAATTGTCAGCCAATTGGCTAGAAATTCGAAGTATACTCTCTATAACAAAGACACCAAATCTTTTCAAAAATCAACAATGCCTAATTAAATACAGATCGGTGAACAGATTATGTTAATTTTTATGCAAATATTAGAAATAAACTGGGTTATTTTTTTTAAACTTTACCCGAGTTTAATTAATTTCTGCTCAATTTTCTTATTTTAAAAGTGAATCAAATCCATTAAAATATCTAGTTAATATTATAATTGAATTTAGATATTAATAATTCAAAGAATACAATCTTTTTCTTCTTCGAATTCTTGGAAGTAAGTAGATAAGAAAAGTTGGAAAATATTCTTAAAAATGAACATATCACAGTGCGGCATTTCCATATTTTTCTGCAGAAAATTTTTCTCTTGCCACTAATTATACTTTTAAAAATGTCGGAATTTTAAAGAAAGTTTTTCTGACATGAAAAGTTAATCCTTTTATTCCTTCCTTGAGGGAGCTTTTCGAAGAAATTGAGAAGAATATTTTTAACATTTCCTTTTTCATAATTATTCTGAAAATTAATCTCTTTGAGAATTAGTATTCGTTTTTATAGACTTGTAAAGGAATATGTCATGTTTGGAAAGCTGATAAAACTAATTTTAAAAGATTTTTTTTTCTAAAAAAAATCTGTGACATTATTTTTTAATAAACTGTCAAAGCATTGTTTTAATGCTTCCATTTATGGTTTTTATTTGCCTAAAAAAATGGAAAGAAATAAAATTACACAAAAATAATAATTGAAATATATCTACATATGAAAGGTTAATTCATGAAGTACAGAATTCCAATCATTTTTTTTAAAGTCTATTCATTTTTAGAAAAAAAGATAATTCCCTTTTTTTCTAAAATATATTTATTCTGAATATTTATTTATACAGAATTGATTGAGATTATATGATATATTTTTCATACTATGTGACATGTTTTTATGATATATACGACATATTATTAACATATCGAATTCATTAACAGTTTCAAATATTCTTCTATTCTTCTGGTTATAATGCCTCCTCGTTTTTGGAATCAGTGTATTTGTGTATTTGCTATATATATATTTTCGAATTTATTATTCTATAAAGGTTTAAATACCGAGTTCTATAAGTAATGGGAAGAGTTCTCCGCCTGCATATTACAAGTTGCTTAGAGTTAATAAACTTGATATAGTGGTGTTACTTTGTAACCTGTTATTCTTTGTATCTTCTTGACTATATATATATATATATATATATATATATATATATATATATATAACTTTTCTTAAGAGACCGTGCGAGGTTTACCCCTTAAATCATAGCTTTGCAGAACATTAACTTTTAAAACCATATCCTGAAATTCGAGTGGGAAGCTGACCACAACAATGTACAAAAGGGATTTCTCCGAAATCTAGCTAAGAAGCATTTATTTTAATCGCATCATTTTCACGTGATGTTGCAGTTTAATGAAGGACTATACTTGTTACAGAAATTAAATTCTCAGAAGTAAGACAGTCAGCATTCTGAGTAATTCAGACGTCAAAGCGAAACTTGAATTCAATAGTTGGAAAGTAATTAATTTTACGAAAGCTGACAAACTGAATATATCACATATATATATAAAATTTACAAAATTAACAAATTACAACAGAAATATTTTGCTACAAGAGTGCTAAAAGTATCATTATTGATACAATGTAATATATATATTTTAATTATGTAGCGGTTACATAACTCTTCTACTTTTTTTTGGTACTACAGATGGCGTCACCTTATTAACATCAAGGTATATTTCCCATAATCCTTCTTGGGGATCATTATTAGATTGTATTTTAAGTGAGTGTCATGTATTTTCGTGCCCGTGGTTGTTTTGTCTTGCGAAATGTGGAACTTAGAAAATAATTAAATAACTGTTCCTGAAACTCATCCTTTTAATGAAGTTATAAAGAATCTCGAATTTCTACAATTATTAATAATGAAAATAAATGCATTGTTAGTAATAAAAGATATATTTTCAATTATTAAAAAAAATTGAATCTTTTAAAAAAAATTTGAAATTTTTGCATATTTTTCGAAATAATCTTAATATTTTTAAATTCTTATATAATGTAAAAGTTAGATTAGAATCATTATAAAATAAGAGATGATGAGATAAAATAAGTAATCCGTTAAATATTAAAAATACAACGTTTTCAAATTATATGAAATCGAAAGATTTACTCAACAAATGCATTCAAAAATTATCTAAAATAGTTAGACTTTTTGAAATTTCAAAGCGAAAGCAGTAACCTCGTATTCTAAATGATAATAAAAATAAACAGCATTCTAATATCCTCCTTTTCACAGAATCATGAATTTTAAATCTTAAATTACTAGCTTTAATTTCAAATCCTTTTCCGTCGAATCATACTTCTGCTTATAATTACTCATAAAGTCAACAAGAATGTATAAATTTCTAAATATGTGCATATCTTAGTGCAAACTGTGAATGTATTAAAATTATTCATAACAGTAAATATTAATGTAAAATTTTCTTATTTAAATTTACTCTATCCGGTTATCTTTCTAAATTTTCATATATTTCTCTAATCTCGAGCTGTTCTCCTTTGAACCTGAAGGCGTCAAAGCTATTTGTTGCCATAAAATAACATTTGTTTACCAGCAAACGTAGACAATAAACAATGGATAAATTTTATTAGTCAATATATCCTAGTTGAAGAAAATTCATTTAATGAAAGAGTTTGGAGTAAACTATCCTTAAATAAACATCTTTATACACACGTTACAAATATCTATGAATTTATATCCTTAATTACGAGTTAATGTTACTTATATTCTAAGTAATTATTTAATCTTCAATAAATAACAAATAGATTTTTTTTTCTTAGAAATCGTTGTTTGTATTTTTAGATTCTGCGTACGATAATGAAAATAATAATTTTGTTAAAGAATAATGAATGTTTGATAATTAAGTGCATGCCAAGAAAATGTAATTAATTTTGAGGCTTTATAAATATACAATCGAAACAGTCTAATATGATTACAGTTAATGTTATAATAGAATCTCTCTGATCCCAAATCGATGTATTCAGATATATAAACAAAAATACTTGTGAGTGAGATTATTACATCATTTAATGCCATCAAGTTGGAAATAGAAAATTGACCGATCCTTTATTTTCAACCACTAATAATGATTAACAATCATAGATTATTTTGTTCCACTTCTAAAGAAACATCTGGAACTGTTTTTTTTTTTTTTGCATTATGGAATGGAATTAATATTCTTTTGTGTGTATTAAAACGGCCTGGATTGGTGTAAACTGGCAGCTATGATGCGAGGCGCGGTTTGAAATTCTTTGAATAGCCATAAAACACTGTTATTCGTGATTTAAGTATGACAGCAAATTGATCAAGACACTTATTTGATTGTTAAAGACAACATTTAAAATAATATTTTAAACAGATGCGAAATAATCCTTAACTTCTTTGCGAAATTTTGAAAAATCATAAGTTTCTTTCGAGCAAGACCAAGCAATAAACGTTGATGATTTATACTAGGACAAATGTATTGATGAAAACTCTTCAACATCGAATGGGTCAAGCATTCGTTCATTTGAAAGCCGGTGCGCAGCATCGTTCAACAAATTGAAAATAATAAAGAAAGTATCTAAATGATCTGTTAGAGAATAATTGTGGATAAGCAAAAATTAGGAAACCTTTTTTTATTAAAAATAAATTATAGGGGTTTTTCTTGTCTTCTTCTTATGTGACAAAGATATAGATAATTTTCCCCTATTCGGTTATTACTATCAATCGGTTAATGTTATCAAAATTTGTAAGTCTTGAAGCAAACATACTAAGTGGCAACGACTTACTGTGTAATGAAACAAAAAAAGAAATATAATTCTTTTTAGAAGAGAGGGGCGGGGCAAGGATTAATCGCCAAAACATTCGCCAATGATGACACGATAGAGCCAATAAAATCGCCAAAACATTCGCCAAGGAT
>JAPMOR010102596.1:19417-82981 GCA_026543865.1 Argiope aurantia | reverse complement strand
TCGCCAAAACATTCGCCAAGGATGACACGATAGAGCCAATAAAATCGTCTAATTCATGCCAAATACTAATATTTCGCAGCTATTGCACTCCAAAGCTATACAAGGCATTCTCTGAGATAAGAGTGAATATGCGAGAAAGCTTTGGTGAGACTACATCGCTGGTTTTCTTTAATTTATTAAATTTTCCTGAAAAACTGGAAAATTCAACTTTCCAGACTTTTTCAACTTTCTGGCGAATTTCAATTTATTAGTTTGAGCGTTCAATGGTTAATGAAATTGCAGGAAAATTAATGTGCGGCATGAAACATCAACGAGCAAAAGGAACGCGTCAGAATTTCCTTTCGCATCTTTTTTGTCTCAACAGAAACAAATTTATATATTGAACATTTATTTCCTTTTATTAGAGATTTTTAGAAGGGTAAAAAATTCTACTTAGTTAATTTTCTAAAATATTATCAAGATGAAAAGTTTTATTATTAACTATCACATGAATAAAAAAAACGTTATGAATCTTCAAAAAAGTTGTATTTCTGAAGTTTTAACAGAGCGAAAAATTGAATATATAATATATAGATTGTTCTATAGCAGATTTGAATATTGTTCAAAAGTCTCTAAATAGGAAAATCCAATAACCAGCAAACATTTCGCAAACAAATTTATTCTAACCTTGATTGATTATATGTAACGTTAAAAAAGAAGCGTGAAAATTCTGAAATGAATTTAGAGAATATAATAGATATATGGATGGATGTATGGTAACAATAAATTTCATATCTGGTTTTGAAATTTAAAAATTTAGTCTACTTATAGGCAAAATAGTATTGTCACATTATCATACATGGAATATTCAAAAAGAAACTATTGTCATTGTCAGGATTTTGACGAATTTTCACGTTTGGATCTCTGAGTCCAAAAAATACATTTTTGGAATTTTGTATGTCTGCCTGTCTGACTGTCTATAAATAAGATAACAACAGCAACAAAAAATACGTTGAGCAAGACAGATGAAATTTCTCTACACTGAATTTGTAATTCTATACTAAATTTTGTGCCATATATTCAAAGGTATTCTAGATGGTACAATGTAGTACACATCTAAAGTATTGATATCCGTCAAATTTGGAGAATTGTCAAAGAATTCCCCATCTTTCGGTCTGCTTTCACAAGAATGAAAACGCGATTACTCAAACACGCAGTGACTTAAATATATGAAATTTGGTATGTGATTTTGTGATTACAAGTGCAGTACCATGTCAAATTTTGGTTTCATTTTTTCGAAACGAAGGCGCTCCAAATGCAAATTCGGTTTTTCTGTTACTTTTGCGTCCTAGTAATCTTTCTCCAAAGAATGCAATCTTAGGATTTCTTTTGCATTCATTGTTCGCCATTGGCATGTGGCTAAGAATTCACAAGCGCATTTATTAGAGAATACACAAGAAACTTTCTGAGAGACCACTATTACTGGTTTAAAATGTTATTCCTTGATAAATGTTTGCAGGACTGCTAATTACTGAAGCTTATGATAAATAGCCATTGTGTAAAGGAAAATGTGTATGTATGTTGGCGCTACACAATGCGGGCCTTTTCACAGGGAATTACCCTATTTCTCACATATATTCTATGGTGAGTGGAAAAAAATCTATCAAAGAGAAAATTTTATTAATCAATTTTAATTAATTAAAAATTAAGCTAGAATTTAGTATCTTTCCGAGAAAATTTAAGAAATTAATTTCCCACAAACTTTTACATCGTGTTAAAATTTTTTAAAAAATGAATTGTAAGGATATCTATTTAGTAGTCATAGCGTATATTGAAACAAAAATTATTAAAAAAAACAGTTTAGTAAAACAATTGAATTTTAATAATATCAATTTAGACGTGCTACTCTTTTTTCAAATTTGTTAATTCTTTAAAAGTCTTTTTTTTTCTAATTTTCAATAATACTTTGAATTAAATTCAATACATTTTCATTGTTTCATTAAATATTTAGTCGAATACTGAAATAATGTCGTTGAAAACTACGAAAGAAAGATTCAGTTTATTATCTAAACTGAAATAAAAGAAAATTAAATTAAATAACAATGTATATATAAATAATAATAATTATTATTAGGGTGCAAATTATCCTAATAGTTCCGCTTTTTAATAGAATTACAGTATCATGGAACTTTTGTTATATTCAATTTTTTTCACATAAATTTTTAATATTTGTACAAGAAAAAAATTTACAAATGTTATTTGTTCTTTTCGCAATTGAATAAATAATGTGTTACTTAATTTCTCTTACAAATTTCTTCAACTAAGCTTTCATAGTATCTTATAATATATCCATATTTTTCTTCCTGGTAACCGCCGGTTTTTTTATTATTATTATTTTCATTATTTGCCTTCTTGTCCAAACATAACAAAACTAACAACTTGAATCCTTTAAAAGCTTTATGAGCGTTCCGCTTCTTGGGAATTTTGAAACCTTCTTAAAAGCGTTACAAAATTTCCTTGTTTTGGCGTAACCTTCAAAGTAATTAGTGAAGTGTTAACTGTATTCTAAAATACGTGTTTAAAATCAGAATACTTAGCAAATTTTAAAGTATTAAATTGAAACCAAGGTCTTTTTTAAAAAAGAATTACAATGTTTGCTAGTGCAAAACGTATCTTCCTTCAGCACGTCATTCACTTTCGAAAACAATTGAATTTTACAGCTTAACTTTAATTTTGATTTTTACTAACACTGAAATATTGTTGGTAGCTTGTCAAGAACATTGTAATTGAACGTCAATTTATACTGACAAAAATACATAACTATATTCTTTGAAGACGTATATTATTAGTCTTGGTCATGGTTTTTTAGTTTTGATCATTTGATCTTTTGACTACATTAATTTTTAAGTATTGTCTCTATTTCTATTAATAAGGAAAATGAATGTTTTAGTCTACTTGTGTGTTGGCACTCTACGAGGTAGAAAACCATCTGACTTACAGCTATCAAATTTGGCACTTATATGTCTGGGAAAGAGAATCGTTGGAGAGTTTCTTTTCATCTTTTAATTTACTAAAAAAATTAAGCTACAGTTCACGTAGCATAGATAACTTCCGAAAATATTATTGCTCAAAAATTATTTTATATCTGTCCATGACTCCATAATTCAACAGTCTGTATTTCTGCTTTAAACTAACTTCAAATGAAAGACAGTGGAAGTTGATAAGAGTCTTTTAAAATGGAGGGTTAGGAGCTAAACAGAATATTTATGAAAATATGAATCAAGAGCTTTAAATTCTGCTTACCTTACTTCAAGATTGTTAAGTTCTGCTTATCTTCAGAAAACTAGGTTTAGCTTACCTTATTAGGTTTATTCACATTCATTAGGTTGAGCGTTAGGTTTATGCTTAATTTTATTCAAACACTGATAACTCAGTTTATTTAAACAAACAAAAACTGTGTCAGTTGTTAGAGAAGCAATTCAAACATCAAAATAAAGCTAGGGTTTCGTAGAAGTTAGGATAATAATGCAGACCAATAGGGTGGTGATATTTTAACTACTTCCAGTGTCACAGAAAGCACTGGACGATTATACTTGTAGAATGATTTTTTTATTATATTAATAATATCCATATGTTATAAAATTCTATGTTATAATGTCACCTTCTATGTTATAATGTCACCTTTCCAGCGTTATCAGACACAAGAGTTAAGAAAGAATCTTTGAGCATGCGCGGTTTGTTTAAAGCTTCGCTTCGTGAAATATATAGAAAGTTTCAGGTAGAAATGTAGATTGTCTGGTTATTTTAGAATTAGTCGGTATGTTCTCTCCTCGACCTTCTTATATATTTAAACAACACCGGAAGTTTTGCATTGAGTCTCGTAGTATAGGAAAAAATGAAAATGTATTCTGTGCTGCTTTCTTTCGGTAATTTTCGTTCAAAATTTCACATGTAACTTTGATGAATATCCTTTTTTAAAATGAAGATCAGGAACAAAATTTCACTGACTTAGCTTGTTCGTTCCAATTACCATCTTCGCGTATATATTGGGTTTATTAACATGACTCCGCTTATTTATAATAGATGGCGTTAGTGGTACTGACGATTACAAATCGGATAAGCTGTATTTGAAAAGTTAGTTAACAACCTTTAAAAATTAATGTGTTATTATTTTTTAGCTTATTATTGTTATTATTCATAAGTATTTATGTGCTTGATGAATACATGTTGTATTATTTAATAAATATTGCATTATTGTTATTTAAAAAAATTAAATAATAAATAAATAAAAATACACATCGCTCTCTCTGAGAAATTTATTGTGAACATGTTTCAACGAATACTGCTTTTAAAATGTGGGTTCGGTGATTTAAAAAGAGCGATTCATTAGAAATGACAAATAGCAAAAACTTTTTTACAAGCTATTACAACCCAGTGGTGGTATTAATTGAGAAAAATACAAGCAGCAATAATCAATTCAAACGACGCATAGAAGAGGAAGCGTGCAAAATATGACGAAAGACTCTTCAAAACAGTTTTCTAACACGGCAATGCTCACCGGCATTTCAAAAGACCAATGAAAGAAACTTAATTACAGAAACAAAACTGTAACTTTACTTTTACCCAGAAAAGTAACTTTACAATTACTTTTCTGGGATGCGTTGTATCATTCGCCGTATTCACCACATGTTGCTCCTTCAGGCTACTATTTGTTTTGCTCCATGCAGGGTATACTTTCTGAAGAGATTCGATTCCTATGCAGATATAAAATAGGTAATTTTCCTGTAAGAATCTATCTAAGATTAGCTTGATAACTGGATTGCATCTAAACAATCAAATCGTTCCTTCCTTCACAGAATTTGATTGTTGTCCAATAAATGGAAAAAAGATTACATTTTTTGTAGAGAAATATTTTAAATAAATCGATATTTGATATTTTTAACAATCAAATGTAATTTTTAACTTAAGAAAGGACGGAGTCGGATAGATAGATATTCCATATATGGATTTAATGTGAAATTCGTTAATTGTCTATAATTTTGTTTTAAAAATCGCACACCAATACCTCTCCATCCAATAAAATTTTTGGCTCCCAGATAGACATAATTCTACAGTCATGGACCTGACAAACTCAAAGGTGCAAAAAAGTTAAGAATTTGTCAAAATTTCGTGGATAAATGTTTTTGCGTCTCTATAACCCATAATAAGAACAAATAAACAATCTGTTTGTTTCAAATTTCTTGGGGCAATTAATCTAACTAACCTGACCCATATAAGTCTTCTTTTTTCTTTTTTGTCTTTTTGAACGAAGGTCATATACCTGCATCGAGTTTCACCTGTTTGGTATGACGTAGGTCTATCAGATCCGATAAGTAACTAAGCCGACAGGCCAATAAAAATCACTTGGTATGGCTTAAGTATTTTATACAAACAAACAAATAACTCAAAGTTGGATCTCATCGCTAATATTTATCCACTGACCTTCACAATTTTTTTACTTAAGAAAAGACAAAATCCACGAACCATTCTGAGTACGAGGCCTTGACCTTCTGACCTTCCATCCCTCACACTGATTACGTATTCGTCTCTGGTTGTTGCTTCATTTGCATGCAGAGCACTATTTGCTTTCAGTTCGTTGTCACGAACAAAGCAGGATCGAACCATTCGACACTGAGTGATTAACTATTCCAAAGAATCTTAAATTACTGGGGAAGAATTTGTTCTGTGTTATCATCGTTTCGGAATTCTTTCCGCAAGGAAAAAAAAATGAAAAAAGAGGAATTCAGATAATTCGAACAATTTTGATTCGAGGTTTCTCTGATCTTTTAAAAACAAACATGATTGTTAAAGCCACAGATATAATTCAAAGAAGTTTTTAAATCGCCATTAGAAAGTTAATATAGTGTCATTAATTTGAGATTCATTTTAAAAACAATAAAGATAAATTTTAAAAACGAGTTTTTTTCTCTAACTTCTTCGAATTTCTTATTGACATACTGTTCAAATATAGCTTATAATTTGAATTCACATTTGGAGCATCTTTTTTATACTACAGAGAAAAAAAAATAGGATTTATTGCGTTATCATTATTTTGGAACTTCAGCGGAATGTAAAGATTAATTCTGCTAATTCGAACGATTTTATTTCGTGTTTTTCTATAAATCATTTGAATTCTCTCTTAATAGAATGCTAAGTTATTATCTATAATCGGAAATAACTTTTAGATTATTTAAGGAGCGCTATTTAATAAGTTGTCTTTATTTTTGAATTCGCTCTCAGTTAAATATTGGTGATTGTTGTTAATTCGAATTTTCTCTGATTCTTTAAATTTTGAATTAACATAATATTGAAATATATCTACAATTCCAATTTATTATTAGACATTTCTTTTTAAATTACTAAAAGAAAAAGAGAAAATTCCTTATGATCTCATCTTTTCGACATTCACTATATGGAACACTAGATTTTGGTTTATTCGAAAACAATTTTAATTCGAATTCATAGGAAATTAAATTTTTTTTTCGGAATTTCTGAATTTTTTAAAAACATAATTTAAAAATATCGAAGGCATGAATATATAATTAAAAATATTAAGAAGCTATAATTTGAAATCATAATTCGAGAACCACTTTTTTAAATCATGAAGAGAAAAATAGAGAGTCAATATATGGAACACTAGATCTTGGCTTATTTGAAACGATTTTAATTCGAATTCATTGAAAATTTGAAATTTTCTCTGATTTCTTAAATTTTTTGTTAACACAATTTAAAAACATCAGCTATAATTTGAATTCATAACCTAACCATTCATACCCTAATTCATAATCCGAGGGCTCCTTTTAAAAAATTATTGAGAGAAAAACAGCGAGACAGTATTTGTTAAGTTTTTATCATTTCGAGATTCTATCCAGAGAAAATACAAAAATTTTGGAAATCAGTTAATTTGATCGCTTTCAATTTGAATTTGGCGGTTATTCTAATTTTTTTTTACTGTACCCTTAACTGTCAATTACATAATGTGTCAATTTACAATTTTAATTTATTTTCATTAATTCGAGGCCAAAACAAAAAATTGCAAGGATATGTTTTTGCGGAATATTTTGATTAATTTAAAGAAGTTCGTACCTTGTGTCTTCTGTGATTATAAATGAATCATTTTTGGAAAAAAAAAAAACTTGATTATCTCAAGGATTTTCATGCTTGACAACGTTTTAATTTAAAAAGGAAATAAATAATTCACTTTCGTTAAAATTTTGTGCACGTTATTTTTCTCTTTATTATGAAGTTCGTAATTGAAGAATCGCATTCTGTTTTCGCACAAAATTTGCTTATTTATTGGAATTATTACTTTTACATAACAAAATATGTATACATAATTACAATTGTCATTATTTATTAAACTTGTTTACTTTTTATTATTTATCAAACGCCTCTGGCTATTAAGTAATTCGCCGAGATGACTCGTTGTGGAATATTTCAATAACTTTGAAGGCAGCTCAGGCTCAACAACTCACTTTAGAAAGTATTTTTTAATTTTCAAAACTTGATAGACATTTAACTACCTTATTTCAGAAGCATTAAATCTGTTCTGTTAATTGTGCTATGGTTAATTCGCTATAGTATCTGAAATATGTTTTAATCTCGAACTAGAATTGCTTAAAATTTTGGCTAATCTAACCCAAGGTTTTCCAAAGTGAAAAATAATAAAAAATTAAAAGATTAATTACAATTATTGATCATTGGGATTTTGAGTGTACAACCGAAAGTGCTTTGTAAAGTACATTACATTTTTGGAAATTATTTTTTGCTCTAAAATACGAAAGCAATTTCCGAACTTTAAGAGCGATAAAATATATTTGAACGTCAAATTGCTTTTAAAAGAGACTCGTGATTTAAGAAATTGCTGAAGTATATAAAAAAAATTTCATCATTATATACTTCCGATATTAAAAATCAACCTTTCAAATGAAAAAAAAAATGAGTAAAATCCTGAATAAAGAAACGTTCTCAGTTATTCAAAAATTAAGCATAATGCTCATAGAATGACGTTTAACAGTAGAAGAAAATTGCTTGAAACCAGTAGAGCCTTTTCCTTAAAACTTTCTAGAATACTAAAGGTGCTATCCAGAAAGTATGCTATTGGAGTAAAATAGTTACAAAATATTAATCTCTGGTCTGAATATAGCATTTATTTCATGTAATCCCTGGAGAAGTATTTGGCGATTAATCCCTGACATGTAATTCATAAGTATCCAAAAATTCAATAGGCTTTTTAGACTCGGTTTTCCAAACCGATTGAAATAAAAATTTGACAAAGCACTATAATTATAGTCGCAAAATCACATTCCAAATTTCATATATTTAAGTCACATTCGAATTGAATTATCGTGTTTACGTGTTTTTGAAATTACAGACCGACAGATGGTCAACCCGTAACGGGATTTGACTCAAAATTTTTAGAAACGAATTTTATTTATCTAGCTCCATTCGTTTTGTAATTATTGTGTTAAATATATTCGAACAGCTGGACAGACAGACTTCCTGTGAGTGTATTTTGCTCGAGATGTCTGCAAATTTGGTCGAAAGACCATATACCAAATTTCATCTGTCTAGATCAAAGCGTTTTTGAGTTACCTTTGTCACATACCGACAGACAGATGGATATTTTCCAAAAATGGGTTTTTCGAATTCAGGGAGTTCTAAAATGTGGAGTTCTTGAGTTCGAGTTTTTTGACGATTACTATACTTTCTTTATACTACGTACGAGCATTGAACGAGGAAAACGATTTGAATTAAATTATAGCTATAAAAAGCATTTTTACAAAATGAGCATAAATATATATATATTTGAAAGTTGTTAAAATTAGAAAGGAACACGGTAGCTAAATCTGTATTGAAAATATAGAATTGCTTTGATTTTATATCCTAAATCATATTAATGCAATAATATTTTCAGAAATTATCATAAAAAATTCCAAAATTTGTTCATTTTTAATTAATTAAAGTTTTAAATAAAGTCTTTTCGAAGTGTATATTTCCATATATAAATTCGATATATAACTTTCTCCATATTCTGATAATTCAGAATTAGGCAAATGTAAAATGCCAACAGATTTCTAAACACTTCTTAATTTTTGATTAAAATAAACATTGACTGCTATTTGCGATATTTCATGCACAGATCAGAACACAACAACAACAATTAAAACTCCTTTTTCAACCCAAAATAAAAAAAAGACGATACATTTTCAAAAATTCTTTTTTTTAAAAGGCAAAAAAATGTTCCATCTTCTATGTGCACAAATTAAAAATTAATATATGGTTGATTAGTTTCCCGAATGATATATATATATATTTCTATTATGACCTCTAAATTTTTGTACAACATACGATATTTTCTGTACAGCAGGAACAACTCAAAATTTCAACACATATCGAAAAAAAAAAAAAAACACCGCCACGCCAATGATTTCTCCAAACCTTTCACCCTTGGCCTCTAATAAATTTGTCAAGGCAGAGAACACAATAATAGTATGGAAGTACAATAGTTACGAAATATTAACTTTTGTCGTGAATTTAGCATTTTTTCTGAATTTATTGTATTCTTGGCGATTTATTTCGCGATTAATCCCTGACATGCTTTAGTAATATCCAAAAATCGAATTAGAGTTTTAGACGCGTTATTCTCAACCGATTAAAACAAAACTCTGACACAAAACTGCACTTGTAGACGCAAAATCATGCACCAAATTTGATATATTTAAGTTGCGTTTTTGAACTATCGAGTTTACATGTTTCTGAAAGTATAGATAGGCAAACAATCAAACCGTTATTGATGTTCGCTCAAGACAGGCTTCTACAATATGGATTTTAAATCCATGTACCAAATTTTATCCATCTAGCTCTTTTCGTTTTGTATGTATCGTGTTAACTTATATTCGTGCAGCCGGATAGGCGGTCTTCCTCTGAACAGAGTTAACACAAAATTTGAAAGAAATCCTGCAAATTCGGTTTAAAGACCATGTACCACATTTCAGCCGTTTAGCTCAAAGCCTTTCTTTTTTTTAGTTATCTTTATCACATACATTTCCAAAAATGTGTTTTCCGAACTCGCAGAAGTTTAAAACGCGGAGATTTGTCAAAATCTTGAATTCGAATTTTTTTGACGATTGCTATACTTTCTCTACACTACATATATTAAAAAGTAAAAAAAAAAAAAGATATTATTCTTCTTAGGCAGATTCCAAAAGTTCTTTCCCAAAAGATATAGTACATGTTATCTCTGTTAAATTCCGAGTGCACGAATTTGACAAAAAAGCTCCACAATCGATTTTTGCAAGAACAATGTCTTCGCACCCAGTCTCAAATCTTGCCGAGATATTGCTTCTCCAAGACACAGGACGAGACCTATCTCGAGTACCTATTGATCTTGCACCGGGGCTGCGTTTTAATTAAATTAGAGAGCTTAAAATCAGAACCCGTAGAAGATGCTTTATCATTTCCGGGTCCTTAGGATGCTCCTGTCATCTCCCATTACACACTGCTCCGTCGTGATTTACGGTACGATTCTCCTAAGGGGAAGAATATGAAACGGCAGATGCTGCCCCAGGCTTGTGTTTCGTCTTTCTCTTATTAAGGGAGCTAACTGGAATGTATGTCAGAATGAAATCATAGAAATTCCAGTTACAAAGGAAGAAGGGTTCTTTTTTACTTTCTCGTATAGGAATAAGAGGGAAAATATTATAATCGTTAAAAAATTCCAATTCGATTTTAACAAATTTTCATGTTTTGGACTTCCCTGAGTTCGAAAAATACATTTTTGGAAAATGCCCATGCTCCGTCTGTTTGTCTATCTGTGACAAAGATAACTCACAAGTACCTTGAACTAGACAGATGAATTTTGGCATATGCCCTTTGTTCCAGATTTCTGGATTTCTATTAAATTTTGAGCAAAATATACTCAGAGGTAGTCTGTCTGTCCGGATACTCGAATAAAAGATAATACGATAATTAAAAAACCAAAAGAGCTAAATGGATTAAATTCAGTGCACACATTTTACAATTAAAACGTAGATACGTATCAAATTTGAAACCAAACTCGTCAAAAGGATGGCTTTCTGTCGGTCTGTACTTCCAGAAGGACTCAAAATAAATGTATCGATAACTCAAAATAAATGTATCAAATTTGGTACGGGATATGCCAAATTTAATTTTAATTGACTGGAGAAAATGTTTAATTTCAAATTCGCCTTAATTAGAAACTATGTTAAAAGATGCTAGGATGACCAGACCCTCTGGTTTCAATGAATATTAGTAGACAGACGTCCAATTTACACCATCATTTCTGTTCTGGTATGTAAAATACACAACTTTATTTTGCAGAGATAAAAATTTATAGAATCTTACTTAAGAGAAAGCGCCACGACTGCAATCACAGAAAAGTTATTTATGTTTAAATTCTTGAATTTTTTTTATCGTCTAATTAAATGACGTCTTCTGTTTCCGGAATGTGCTATTTTGCTGATTCAATTAAAAATCTGTATAATTTATTAAGATATTAGAATTAAGTATAATTTTTATATAAAATTATACTGCCTTTGAATGTTTATAAATTCAGTGTGTCGGGTTTGAGATGGGATAATCCGCTACTGGTGCGTTTGTGCGTTTAAGGGGTTAAATGGCATCAATTGAATATAATAACAAAAGACTGATAAGATATTTTAAAGCTAAAACAAAATATGTTATCATATATTCAGAATATATTATCATATATTCCAGCCGATTCAGCAACTTTACAAAGCTCTCTTGAATTAATTAAATAGAGAAAGTGGAATTGGATCACGAAATAAGAGAATATTTTAGAATGAAGTTACTGTGGGCTATATATATATATATATATATATATATATATATATATATATATATATATAATATATTTCGTGTATCTCGGAAACAGCTCTAAAGATTTTGATCAGACTTTATATTTTGATAAGGTTTTGTTTTTTAAGTTTATAGTATAAGTGTCTTTCATAAAAAAGAGTAATTTTACACACACATTTTTTTTGTAACTAACTATTAGAACTTTTTTTTTCTATCTGCTATCGCAATGTCATATAACCTGATATCCTAAATTTTTGAGGAACTTGCATCGTTGCCCAGGATGCTGGGATGATAACCTACCGGTACCTCAAGATAGCATTAATGACCAACTACGTTAAAAGTACTGTTTCCATGCGTTAATGACTAACTTGGCAATCATTTGTGGACAAAAATAAAGATTTAGCAAAATGCACGAATTAAAGGCCTTTCTCTTTTAGGAACAGAGATGTAGAAATTCTTCTGGAGAGTTACATTTGACGTCACTCCGCGTCGGGTAACTTTGTAACAAAAGGTTTTCACAAGAGGAACCAATATCTCTCTGGTGTGCTATAAACGCCGAAAGCTTTTACTTAGTTTCTGTTATTTAATATTGGATTCTATCTGCTTGTTCTATAACTGATGTTCCTTATATATATGTTGGCCATATTTTTGTTATCTGAGCTTCATTTATTCTTGAATTTTGGTGGAATCAAGCATCACTTTTCATTATCTGACGTGTTATTTTAATTTCACCATACAATCACTAGGCAACGTCCGAATTTATATTTAGTCTGTAAATTTATTCCGAAATTTATTGATAATATTCGATAAAATATGCACTTGTGAAGTCACCGTGTAGCTATAAATACAGCAGTAATCTCTCATGAGCCTAATTTCTTCTTAAAAATTAAATCTGCTATAAAAAGTATAATGCTCGAACTTGTAGCTTAAGTCAAGTTCACTTTTGTTTGATTATTTTGATTTCAAAGGAAATTGAAAAAAAGTAGAATTCATATATAAAACTATAATTCATTTATTTAAACAAGATAATACTGTTGGTCCGAAAATGATGACTTTCTTACAAAAATGAAGCTCAAAACGTTCACATAGAGCAATTTTCTTCTTGTAGTAAAGTGTATTTTGTCACGCAAACGCATCATTAAAAAAGGGGATATTTCATATAAGTTAATACTATATGATGTTAACTATAAATTATCAGCAAATTTGTTGAGACTAATGACCATGAAAGAGATGAATAAGTTGCATTCGATGTATAGCACAATTTTTAAAAGAAAAGAAAAAAACTTATTCTTTAATTATTGACTTAAATACCTTGTGTTTATTATATAAAAATAGTGTCAAATCTATTCGGACCTAACGGAAAGCAGTTAAATCTGAATCAAATAAATCCTTTTCTTTTTTTAAATGTGAACTATTTTATATGTCCATTAACTTCTGGAAATCAATTTCCCACTTTTCATTGCTACAACGACCATAAACGAGTATATTTCTATTGCCACAACTCGAAGTATCATCCTCTTCCTTTTTGTATTTGTGTGCCTGCTCGAGAAAAAAAAAAAAAAAAACAGTATTCAATGTTTCTTATTTTTTTTCCTTTGGACCACTGGTTTTGGAGAGAACAGAACTCTATTAACTTGAATAGTCTTATTCACTGACTGGGATTATTTAAAAATGTGTAGAAATTTAAAAGCACATCATATGATAATTAAATCCTGGATTGTTGTGAATATATTTTTAAAATTGTGCATGGTACGAAATATAAGCAGATATAAAAATTTTGCCTTGTACTTAATGCTCGAAGAAAATATTTTTACTCCAGCAGTAACAAATTAAAAAACGAATGAAAGATTTAATTACATAATAAAAATACATTTTATATTAATTACTACCTTCGTAGCATTACCGTAAATTGTCTTAAATTAAAGAAAATTTTATAAAAATTATGGAATATATTTTAGAATAATTAATTTGGTTTAGTTTCACATATAATTGTTTGATCTTTAAGATAGTATATAAATTACCTTCTGACCCTAATTATTTCCAAAATCATCGGTGATAACCATTCATTATTTATTAGATACTAGCCGCCTTTGGCGACCAGCTGGTTCGCCAATCCTAATGTTCGTTTAAATTTTAATAATTAAATATGTTACGCAATTCCTACTTTAATAGATTCTTCATCAAAATATTTTAAAACTTCAAATTTTGATAGTCATATAATTCACTCATAATATTATAAAAGCCTTCAGTCATAACGTAATATGTATCTCTCTAATTTTCTGTTTGCTCCCGTAGAATTTATGCTTTAAATTAAAGTGGAAAGAATTAATTTGAAATTAATATAATAATATTTTTTGCTGAAGCAAAGCATTTTTTATAATATGATTACTGATAACAGAGTCACTGAGCGTTTAAACTTTATGGGCGCTAAAGAATATCTTTCTTAATTTATGTAATATCTCAAGAATTTCTCAACAAAATTTTCTCAGATTCATCATGAACCGATCGATTAATTAACAATGTTTAATTTTAAATGCATCAAACGCTAAGAAAATAAAATGAATCGTTTAAAATAATGTGTCGAAAACAGGTTTAAAAAAACTACTAAAAATGCGATGTACTTAAAACTATAAGCATATACAAAAAATATATAACTAACATAAATACAATTTAATTATAAAAGCATGCAACCAACCTAAAAATAATTTAAATCAAGAATCATACGCTGATAATATTGTCAACAATTAGAACACAATGCGCATGCGTGAATTTTCAACGCCAGTTACGGTAACGCAAATGCGTGAATTTTTCTACGCCATTTGGGGTAACGCTATGCAGATTAGACATTTTTAATTTCCTTTATTCCGTGTTATTTTAATTCAAAAGTACTTCAGAATGAATCTGAAAGATCGATTAATTAACAATGTATAATTTTAAATGCATAAAACATTAATAAAATAAACAGAATCGTTTGAAATAATCGGCCGAAAAATGTTAACCCTAGCCTCATTACTGTTGGAAAAAAAAAAGAAGCTGTACTCATTTGGCGGTGGGGAAAATGGAAGATTTTTTGGCTGGAAAGTTAGTTTTTAATTAATAATTAAAATTATAATTAAAAATTTAAAAAAAGGGACACCAGGTGCACATTCTCGATCTCTGAGGTATACATGTACCAAATTTGGTAGCTGTAGGTGAAATGGCCTGGCCTGTAGAGCGCCAACACACACACACACATTGAGCTTTATTTATAAGTACAGATATAGATATAGATATAGATTTGGTTACTTGTTTTGTTATTTAAATAAATATTCAGAACTAATTAATTTTTAAAGTTAAAAACAGAGTAATTGATAATTTGATTATAATTTAAATAAAGGTAGGAAATACATAAATAAAAGAATAAAAGATCTGATGGAAAAAAAATATTTGGATTTTATGATCTCACGAATTTTATTCTAAGATGAGATAATATTATTAAAAATAGTGTTTTAAATAAATTATAAAAATAGAAAAAATATTCTTTTAAATTAATTAATTCTTTCTGAAAATTCTAAATCGCACGTTTGACTTAGGAATTTATATCAGAACTTGACGCGTTCTGCGACCAGTTCGTTCGTACAGTTTACCGACTTTTTAGATTGTTAAATGATTAATTTGTTATTTCATACGAGTGAAAAAACATGAATCCAATCAGTATACTGTCGATTAAAAAGTATATATATTACGGAATAAAAGCGGAAGACAAAATACTACTACTGAGTAAATGACTGGTAAAAGCACGCGATTGAATGTTTTGGTGAATAGCATATGATCATGGCATTTAAAAACATTATTTTATATAATGTATCATTAAAATATCATTTCTTATAAAGAGGAAATTGTGCCGAATGAAATTGGTATCATTAAAAAGATAATTTTTTAAGACTTAAGGTAATACAAAGATAATTTTTCTAAGATAATTGCTTTAGAAAATATAAATATTAATTTCCAAAAGGAAATCATAATGATACGGCTAGACTTAAAATTAATGTAAGGTCGCCAAAATTGAAATATTTTGAAGCGATTTGTTTCCAATTTTTTTTGCAGTCTCTAAAAGCCATTTTTTAACATATCTGGTATCCATCCAGAATCAAAGTTTTTAGGCGAATTTTTCGACGATTGGCCCGCTTTTGATGTACTTGTTGAGAAACCATTAATTAAACTGAAACCTTACCACGATTACTTATCTCGAGATAGTTAAACTTATTTTTTGCGCTGGATTAAACTTTTTGTTTGAAGTCTATTTCTTTATTTCATTTATATCTTCTTTCCTTTGACTGAATATATTTTTTGTGAGATGGTGAAACATCTCCAGAATATTTCTAATAGCACTTTGCAGCTCCATTAATTATCTAAGCGAAGAGTTGGGTTTAGTACACGTGTAAAAATATTCAATGAAATAAACAGTCTGAAATTCGTATGATGGTTTATTGATATTTGAATGTTGCTATTCTACGGTTAGTAATAAACGCAATTTATGTGCGATATACATTAACATTTTATATATATGTAATGATATTTTAATTCTAATTTCAATTTAATTAATTTCCAACATTTTATATTAATTTAGCCCATAATAACTTCATTCTAAAAATATTCTCTTACTTCATGATCCAATTCTACTTTCGGTTTAATTAATTCCTTTGTAAAAATAGTGTGCCATTAGTACTACGTATCAAATGAAAGTGATACCTTCGATGCCCTTGAAAAGGTGTCAAAGATCACCACATGTATTGAATTGGCGCGTGGTCGGAAATCCCATCTTATATAAGACTGGTGATCATTTCTTTCTCCTTCTCCCTTTTTTCTTACTTCTGCTTTTGTGCTGTGCTGCGTCTGCTTGTAAATAAATTGCTTTCCCGAGATGGACATTAAAGAGAGAATAAAACGAACTGGTAAGAATTAATCCATGAAGATTAGATATCGAAGATTTATTAAAATACTATGCAAATAATTGGTGTTAAAAATTTTGAATCGTCAAGAAATAATATTTATTTTATATATTTATTGAAAAATAAATAAACAACACTGCTCATTTTTAATTGACCAGCCGTTACTATCTCTAAGCAAATACCAAATAAATTGACTGAATAATATAACAAGATCTCTCAACTTAAAAACGTAAAAAGTAATAATAAAACCTAAGCAATATTTTTGGAAAAATAACTTTTGAAAACCAAACTCTTCATTGCATTTCTAGGAACGAAAACCATTTCTCATTAAAATAAATTATCCTTTATCGCGATAACTACACCCTACTCTAAATGAATCCCAGCTGCACGTCTTTACCCAAGTCATCAAACGGTTTTCGAACTCGAGAGTGATTTTGTTCCCGAATGCAAAATGGGTTATTGCGTCTTGTTTACGTGGTCCGGACGCACAAATGGCTATTTCATCACAGCAATAAACGATTCCCACTCTCATCTGGTTCGTTAAACGTCAAAATATATTGATCAGATTTATGGGTAGAGTGTTTATCCAGCGTTGGTTAGAACACGACTTTTAAACAGGAAGTTCCCGGTCAAAATATTTGTACTATGGCCGCGTTGTCTGAGGGAAAATGGTTGACGATTTCGATTCTCATCAATTGCCAAATCGATGTTTTTAGCATAATCATAAATGATGCATTATTGCTTTAGTAATGTATTGTTGTTTCAGCTGTTTCAGCGTAAACATCGTTAGGCTGCTGTATAATAATGGAACAGTTCTCAATAAAATTCTGTTTTAATGTTAATAGAGTTTTGAAATGAAATAACGAGCTACTTGTTGATTTAAAAATGTCAGTACACAATTTATATAGTTTTTAAATTCTCTTCTACAACAGGAAGAAAGATCTTAGAAATTAAATGCCATTTTTATTTATATATAAATAATAATTTCAACTTAATGTCGTTCCAAAAATAATAGCTTCTCAATTATTTGAACTGAAGAATCTCTTTCATTTTAATTTCTGAATTGTGAGGGTTTTTATTTTTCCATGCTGAGTCTATTCATGGACTGAATTGAAAATGCAGCTTCAGCTAAATTCGTTTCTAAAAAAGATTCAGAATGCTTTCTAACATTTTTTTTCCTGCATTCCTATTCGAACTATGTTCGAGGCAATGTCAAGATTCGAATAAAGAATTCTTAAAACTTATTTTACAAAATGGAACTTTTTTGCGAAAAAATCATAAACGAATAAAAAGGTATTATTTTAAGAATTTCACACCTGTTTTTCTTTCATCAAGACAATGAAAATCTTTGGCTTTTTATGCATTTAACATTTTTATTTTATATTTATTTTAAATATATTGTTTTTCATACATTTAACATTTATTTCTTGGCTTTTTATACATTTATGCATTTTATACATTGAAACATTGTTTCACAAATACAATCACATCTCTTCGCAAGTATGTATAATTTTCATGAATTTGCAGAACTTTACTTCCTTTCTAGCATAGTGGAAAACGTATTGTAATAATGTGAACATTTATCATAGAGATATTGATGAATTTCCATATTTCCAATATGAAGATTCATTGAGCAACAAATTAGACTTTTGAAATCTGTAGCACAGTGCTACTGTCAAAATTTTACATTCCTATCATTTACAACAATGTTAACGAAAGTCTGTATATTTGTTAGTCTGTATACACCTAACAAATATAATTTTAAAAAATGGAAAGAGTTGGTGGCTATATATATATAAAAAATGGAAAGAGTTGTTGGCTATATTTGGAGTATAGTTTTATCTCAAAAGTTGTAAAACTCCGTCAGATTTAATATAATTTAAATATAATATATCTGTCCGATTCAATACACATAAAAACAATTTTTTTTTGCCTTTTCCTATTATTATATTATTATACTGATATAACTTTTTTGAATATCTACCCTGCTCCAGGTTCAAAAGAAATTGCTTCGATATTATCCAAAAGACTGTGCTTGCAGCAAAAATTGATTCTTGCTCTGCATTTAGCAATCATGAAAATTTGCATCTTGTTTTTGTATACTGTAGACAGCTATACCTACTTTCTCTCCAAGTTAGAAAAGGCACGATTAAAGTCGATATGATGCATGTACAAAGAAATTGAAAAGAATGGATTTCAATGAATTGAACAGACTAATACTTCTGTGCCTCAGAGGACAGGGGTATTCGAGTGTCCCTTCCAAGGAATTAACATTATGTCAATGTGCTGGACATAAAGTTAAGTCCAACACAATTAATCCATATACTGAAAGTTTTGTGCTAAACAAAGGTGACTCTTCAAAGGAGTGGTCACTAAATAGAATTATTCTTATCAGAAAAAAATGATGAAAGTTAAATGTCAAAAATAGTTTCTTGAGATCACTTTTGGAAGCAATCCAAAATAAATTAAAAAATATTTCCAATTTGATGTATTTTTATTTAGTTATATCATAAATTATAGATAATAAAGACAATATATTAAAAATGTTCAGGGATTATTTCAATACATTCTTAATATTAATATTATCATATGTATCGGATCAGCTTGGACAGTTTAGAAATTTCATTGCATGTCCGAATTTTATATCAGTGCTCCTAGAATGTCTCATGTTTCAATAAACAATGGATATTGCCAGGAATTGTTTTTTGCTTAAATTTAGGAGAATCATAAGACAATTCTCTCCGTGGCTAGATACGTGAAATACTGTTAAATTCAAAAAGTGTCGGAACTTCTAAAATATTGGTCAAGTTAAATGAATTTTTCAAACGGAAAATGAGGAATAGTATATGATTGATAAGTAGGGCATATTTCGTCTAGTTCAGATACATTCAAAGGATTCGCGGTGTTCATGTTTACGGCATCAAAGCATCCCGTCATAAATAATATATGTAGTGGCGAGAAAATTTTCTTGTGATCGTCGGGATGACATCACTTTCGTTTCCTCACAAATTCTTTTCCGTTGGGCCCCACGTTGGGGTGGTATGCAGATTATTATGATCTGTGCATGAAGCATCAGGACGAATGTTGTTGGAAACATTTCTTTAATAATCACATTCACACACTTAAACAAACACAAAGACAAGACATTCACGAGCGCGGCTTTACAGTTCAGCGTCACATCTCATTCTCATTACAATCGCAATGCATTATGGGATGACATTTGGGATGGCCTAATCAGGCATCCCATCTAGTATCCAAAAGAGAAGAGAAGAGTAATGCAACTGCTACATCCTCCCCCTCTGGCTCCGACGACGTCCCAGCAAGGAGACAGAATTTGAATTGTAATGCAACTGCTACATATATAATTTTAACGCCGTTTTATAATACATAGAATAAAGTCACTAATAATTTGAATCTACATGGTCGAAATATATAAAATAAAATACCAAAATTTGTAATTGTTTATTAAATTATATTTGTGTTTTTGAAAATTTTAGCAGTTAATAATTTCCGTATTTTTAAATTTAGAAATTATTGGGATTCTAGATTTAACTGGGAGTACTGGGTCTTTTTAGCGTTACGAAATTGATTATTATTTCTACTTTATACGCAAACAAATGTAGTCAAGTGCAAGGAAAAAACTAGAGCTGGAACGGTCAATATATATTTTTTAATTTTTCACAAGCAACTGAATTAACGTTTTTTCGTAACAATAATAACAAAAAAAAAGGAAAGAAAGAAAGGTTTGTTCAATATAGTGAGAAATTGTTATTTTAAAGCTTTAACTTTTACCAACAAAGTTGTTTCAAAAGATTAATTTGAAAATTGCCAATTAGATATATTTTAATTTGGTAGCGATTTGAAGTAGGCGTACCTTTCTGTTAACTGAGCTATGCAAATGCTTAGAGTGCAACGTGGTGTGTGATGCACAAAATGCTACCTCTACATTTCAGATTACTGATTCTTGAACTAGCAAATGTTTCACGTAGTTACTTCTTGAGTACTATCTTTTCAACAAGAAAAAGTTTTTCAAAATTTTAATTAAAAATTATTCGATATGTTCAGATTTTTTCATCAATAATTTAGAAACTTATTATTGTACATAAATCACTACTATCAGACTCTAAAATTTTAAAAAAAATGTTTTTTTAAGTGATTTAAAATTTAATTCCACACAAAATTTTCTCTAATGTTAAAAAATTTTGAAAATTAAATTTAAATACAATTTTTTATTAAATTTTTTATTGATGATGAATTTCAAATCATTTTTTATTGTTTCAAAAAATTATTCTGTCACATATTTTTATCCCTATGATTGTTCTCATTAAACAATTGTCTTCTTTGGACATTCATTTCAACTTGACTTTTATTAACATGATAATTAATAAAAGCGAATATGAAAACTACATTATACAGCGAATAAATATTAACATAGATTTCATTAACATGTTTTTGGCCTTTCATTCGTTCTGCGAAATATATGATTTTAAAATTATTGCGCACTGAATGCTACCGTTGATGCAATGCAGCAGATGAAGGCAAGACAAACTACTTTAACCGAAAATATTATCATCCTACTATGTTTCTGATTAAATATTTGAATTTCCTGTTTTCCCTCCGGCTTGTTTGTTCAGAAGGAATTAAAATTTCAAAATTGTCATTTTGATGTATTTTTAAAATCTTGTACGTCTATTGTTTCCAGATGCGAAGCATCGGATTTTAATAAGCTAAATAATAACTAACATAACACATTCTGACGTCCAGAGTTTCTTGCGCCAGTCCTTGTTATCATTTCTGGGCTGAGTTGTTCACGAATAATAAGTGAGTTCACTAACTTATCGTCTGTTTCAACAATCACGCTTGTATCAGCTGCTTTGCATTTTCCATAGACAAGGTGCATTTGCCTCGCACGGTGGCAACAATTAAATAAAAGCGTTTCATTGAATAAATAAAAGAAAAAAACTCGAGTTTCTGGGAATTTCAGATATGAATATTTGTTTAAGCAAAATAGAAAATATTCTTCTGATGTTCATATAAAAAGAACATAAGCACGTCATCATGTAATGTCTAGAGTTACTGTCAGAAGTTCCATTTTCAGATAATTGGATTTATTGTGCCCTTATATAGTTAAACTTTATATGTTCCATAAAGTTTCTACTCATACGTTAATGGATAAAAGTGCTGTGCTTTCATTTTATGATTTATTTCATATTTTTGTACACATTTTATATCTCTAATGGTATTTTTGCATAGTTTTATTTCATTTGACTTGTTTACTCACGTTTGTAAAGGAAAGATTTTATGATCATTTTTTTCATTCATTTCCTTGCCGTGCTGCATTTGCTATTTTAGTAAAAGTCGTTTGTGCGTTTTCTTTCATGGTATTTTCATGCTGATATATTAATTATCAGTAACTCGATTGATTTCATTGAATTTTGATTTCACTCAACTGATCTCATCTATTAAAGAATAAAATTCCATATTATTTATGATATTGAATTAAAAAATCAAAAATAAAAAGTAAAAAATAATAAAAATAAAAAAATACTCTTTTTTTTATCAGATTAAGAGAAGCACGTTCAAAAACTATTTTTATTATATTCATAAAATTCGCAATTTTATGATTTAAGCTTACAAATTTAATACTAGCTGTCATACCCAGCGTCATGTATGATATTTTCGGCCCAAATACTAGATGTTTTGTTTAAAATATTTTAAGATATAAAAACCTTTTATTGTCTTAAATCTTCATCGTCTGCTTCTTATTAAAATGAAAATATAAATTACGCCAGACGATTAAAAAAATCCCAACGGCAGTTAGTTTTTTTTATAAGTTATTAATATTTGTTATACTAGCGTAGAAATATAAGGAAAGATGTCTTCGGTTGAACAATTGACTTAAAATTATTTTTAAGCTTGGTTAAATCACTACATTAAAAATAATGAAAATATCATCAAAAGACAAATTCAAGGTGTCAAAATGACAAAATTTTGAGTTAATTTCTAATTATTAATATTTTTATAATATCATTAAATAATATTTATACTTGAAAAAGCTGACAGTATCTTTTTTTCATCTTTAATGTAATAAAGAGCAACATTTTGTTGAATTCGGTCTAGTTGTTTAGACGTGGATTTGGAACACACATATACACATGTATGTAAAAACATCTCTTTAATTTAATTTAATTTTTAATAAATTTCTTTTTCTTTCATTTTTTTCTTTTTTTTTCTCTTAAATTAGTCCATACTATTTTATTCTAAAAATTTCTCTTATTTTCTGATCCAAATCCCCCTTTTTTGTTTAATTATTGCCAAAGCGCGTCCTAAAAAATTCCTTTTTCTTTTTTTCCCCTGCCCCGATCGACTAAATAAGAATCCTTGGGATCTAAGCAGGTGTTTCAAAGATACCTAAGATTCTCTTTTCTAAGTCGACACGTCTAAGCAACAAAATCAGTATCGTAAGTGAAAAATTCTGTTACTTTGCTCTTGTATCGCTATGTGAAAAGCCATCTTTTTATCTTCGCTATTTCCTTGTACAAATTTTACCTCCCCGTATAAAATAAATCGAAGTTAAATTTTCAAAAAAGTTTCTTCTTTTCGACTAAACAACTGCAAAATTATGTTTAAATACATATAAATAACTACGATGATTTTTATTTATATTAAAAATAAAAACTACAACTTTTTTCTTGTGCTACTCGTTTAATAACCTTTGGTGGGTCCTTTTGATGTCCCTTACCCTCTTCGTGAAATCAAAAATTTTGCAACTGAGGTATTGTGTATCTTTCAGTTAAGTGTTAAGTTGAAGCTTCTATGTTAAGAGTGTGGACATGATCTTAAGTTATTTTATTTTACAAACTATTTGCGTTGCGAAAGCCGAAAGTTTATTTCAAAATGATATTCTAGAATGAGATGATATTTTATGTTTGCTTCTTGTCATTTATTATTTTAAATGATAATGCGTATAGGTTACATATTAATTGTGAAATGCGACACGCATGATGGAAAAGTAGTTTTCAAAACGTTTTAAATGGCAGATGGTTGGTCTAGCATCACCAAATTGGCTCGCAGTTAAGATAGATTGTTTTAGGACATATATAATAACGTATATTGACTTGTTAGAAAGAATATGGTTTTTAGTGAAAACTAGAAGCTATTCCTTTCTACAGTGCAACGTAGCCAAGAAACAGATTTAACACAAAATTAATACTAAACTCACATTAAAGTAAAATGTTTAATACGAAACATGCCAGTTTTGCAGATGTAGTTAACAATGCTATATAACTTTTAAAATTTGGAAGTGGAATATTGACCTTAAGACTGAAACATGATTGGAATTAAGATTATACATTTGATTATTCTGAGTTCTGATACATTTGATTAGTCTCGGTTCTGAGTATTCGCCAATTTGACAAAACTTTGAATATTCGTTCTGAATATCCGCTAAGTTGGCAACACTCTGAATATTCGTCAAGTTGGTAATACATACGCTTTATTTTTAATGGTGAAAAATTTTAATATCAAATATTATATTTTATTGTTGAAAAAAATCCAAATCTGGCATTTAAAAAGGGGTTTTTAATGTAATCCATCATTAATGTTGAATAAGTATGTATTTGAATAACATATGTATGTAATTGATGAGATTTATATTGACAACAATAAAGTAAATAACATCTAAGCTATTTCTTCAAAACTCAGCTACAGACCACTTAATTAAGAAATCTAAACTTAAGGATTATAATTCTACTGATAGTAACTAAGTAACATACATTCCATTTCATTTTATTGAATCTGAAAATGTATCCGGTCAAATGTCCGTTTGTTTCTCAATTTACACCCCCCCCCCTCTATCAAGCCTTCCTTCCCACGTATTTACATTCAAATTTGAACTATTTTGATCTGATTAAATTCGAAAGCTAATTTAATCAGGGGGATTCGATTATATACACAAGAAATTCAAGATAATTACTTCAAGATGATCAGGCACCATTTAAGATTGCTCTCTTGGACCAAACTGTCTGTTCTTGAAGGCAAACTACCCATTGTATTTTCAAGGACATGGTTTACACTTCGGTTTCGATTACTGTCAACAATTCACAGGGACTAATGTCGGAATTTGCCTAGATTCTCAGCGTTTGGTCAAATGCTGAATGTAACATTTTCGGGACTACTATGAAATGAAATTTAGAAAATAAAACATACGCCTATCCATTTCTGGGAATACATTCAGATAATTGTTGGTGTACGGAATATGTAGTTAATTCTAATGCCTTTGCCAATTAAATTAATAAGGGTTTTATATATTTCAAGCTATTCAATTTTATGCTGATATGGAGAACGTTTCTACATTCGTAGTGTATAAATTAATGGAATTTAGTTTAGAGTTTTGACAGTAAGTCTATTCGTATATCTTGTAATTTGAAACGAGCAATACTTGCATACATATATAAATTTATTTATTTCATGTATCTCGGAAACGACTCTAACGATTAGATTGTTTGATTAATACGATAGTTTAATACACCTTTCCAAAATTACGCGAAGACTATATGGGAGTAAAACTCGTAATTCTAAGAGACAGTAACACTACAAAAAGATAATTCAATTAATATTCAACTATTCCAAGCATTTGAATCATTCTAGAGCGGGAGTTTTCGCAACGTCATGATAAAATCAACAACAAGCCTAGATGCACAGTAGAATTTCGGTGGGAAAAAAAAGTCTCAAAAGTATTATATTCCGATCCCCAAACCAGTTCAACCTGAAAGAATAATTTTAAATCCTTTTATCTGAATCGGTACTTTAAGCAAAAAAAAAAAATAAGACATCTTCTAATTAAAAGTTCTAATGTATGTTTTGTAAAAAAATAACAATTAATTACGGTTTAGGTTTTTTTTTTTGATAAATACATTAATTGGGGGATTATTTTTGGAATTGACCTCTTTTTAAAGTTTTTAATCATACTATAGTATTTAACGAAGCAGAAATAATACTTTTGCGATAAAAGATTATTTTTAATGAATCTTTTATTTATCCCAAAAATCCTTTTTGATGAACATGAATGAGTTTTGTTGATCGAAGAGAAAGAACTAAATATTAAATTCACGTTTTTCCTATGTGAATATTCATTTGATGATGCTCAGGTTGCATACATTCTTCCTTTTACATTTTTATTTTATATGCGTCTTTCGATGTTTGTAAATATGTAGTTTTTGAGTCGTTTTCATTTAGTTCCTGATGCGCTAGTTTTCATATTCTGTTACTTATATATTCTCGATGACAAAATCTATTTCAATATTTATAGTACTTAAATGCTAGTTAATGATTTATTAAATTAAATTTTGTTAAGGAACCAGTGGCGTCATTTGGTAAAGTATTTGAGAAATAATAGATCTCAGTATCAAACAGCAGAAAATAATTAAAATTTTTCATTGTTGCTATCAAAGTCTCCAATTAGAAAACCCATGAATGTTTTTTAAATCAACCAAATATGAGTGTTGCCCAAATGAAAAGTGTACACTTGCGATTGCATCAGAATGGCACAGCTATAGCAGCGTCGCCGAACAGGAATATGAAGGGCGATAGAGGAATAGAAAATTATACAAAAAAATATTTAAAAAAATAACTCCGGATAAATAATTCCTGAAGAACTTGCAGGATAATAAATTTGTATAGATAAAAAGGCATTTTATTAAATTTCAAAATCATGTAAAAATCGCTTTTCTGATATTCGGGAATTATAGCGGAAAAAGGGATGAATTTTAATAAATTAAAATTATAAATAAAATTTAAAAAAATTTCTTCTTTTAACTGTGCACATTCCCACCCTTCAAAGCATATATGTGCAAAGTCTGGTATTTTCATGTCAAACGTTTTGGCCTTTAAAGCGCCAACACAATCGCGTTCTATTTTATTTTTAATAGAAAATAATTACTTTTGGCGACTATTTGGTTCGTTAGGATTAATGACTATTAAAGATTGAAGTTAAATACTTTATGTCATTTGGTTTTAATTACTTTCTAAGCAATTGGTTTTTTAAACTTCAAATTTTGATGGACATATAAATCGTGGTATTTTAAAGATGTTCATTCTATTAATACGTTTAGACAACCATAATACAACCAATTATGCCACAGAGAAAAACAAAAGTGTTTAAAATGGGTTGCAATTTAAAAAGGTTTTTTTTGCCTTTGCTTGATTCTAAAGTTAAATTTTCAAAAAAAAATTGTGAATCTACTAAAAAACATCTTGACACTTAAACCTACTCAGCATGAAAAAAAAAATAAGCCAAAAAAATTTATACTTTAACATCAACAATGAAAAAGACCCAGGATGAAATAATAGCAGAAAAATAAATATCGTTTAGGATTCATTTCAACAAAGATATATTTTGTAGTAAAAGGTGCTAAAAATTATTTAAAAATACTAAATAAAATCAGGGAAAGAATAATGCGGTCAAAAATTGGCATCATGGAAAACAAACTATTTTAGATTTCGAGATAATTTAATTCTTTGTTCTGAGATATTTTTAAACGTTACCAAGGAAATACACCAAGATATTTTCTCCTTTTTTATTAGAAAAATCTAATTAAAATGCTAAAAAAATCGCTCTGAGATCCATATATGAGACATTTTTCGTAGTTTTGAATCAAACATAGCAGTGTGCCAATAGATGTACATTTATCTTTATTAGTAGTAGAGATTGTTCGCAGAAATTACTGTAAAATATGCTTTCTCACTTTGATTTTCTTAATGCATCATTTATAAAATTTATACAGTATATTTATGTAACTGCGCACTTAAATTTATTGCCCTTTAAATCTAAAAACATGCATGTTTTATGAATTTTTTTTTCATAAGAGAACATCATTTTCTTCTTCCTTTTATTGACATGAGAAATCAGAATGTTGACTTAAGATGTAGGGCAATAATTTTATATAAAAAAATAAGACGACCTGAACAATTGAGCTAAAAATAATGTTCAGAAAAATAAAAATTGATGATATACCATAATAATGGGATGACTTATTTATGATATAAAGCGGTAAACATATTATTACGTTAATAACATCATGGAGCTCAGATCATTTCCTTTCTTCTTCATATAAGAATTAAGGCTATTTTTTTCCCAACTGTAATAAGAATAAATGCCTTCCTGGAATAAATTACCCCATATTCTTGGGAAGGATTTTGGAGATATTCCAAGCAGGCTAAAATGGTTAGAGATCATACATAAAACGCTTTAATTTTATTAGACAATCAGTAAAAGCACTTTAACCCTCAGATTATCTTTAATGATGGAGCTTTAAAAGGATTGATAAATAAAGAGTTTATTTTATTATTTTTATTTAGGCATTTAGAAGAAGTGATGAAACAATTTGGATATAATATCTTTTGGTATTATTAATCACTAATCTCGGCCAACAGTTTCGCCAGCGGTATTGATTAGATTTAGTTTAATTTAAATAGTTAAGATATAAATTCATGTCCATGATACTGTAAAATTGTTAGATATTAAAGTTGTGTTATTTTAATTGTCTTACATGTGTTCCGTGCATTTTACGTATAATTCTTTGTAGTAGAAATCATTTCCATGATATCATAGCGTTGTTAAAAACGGAAATGTCCAATCATCTATTTCTTGACTTTAGCGGTATTGTAACTTTACTTTTTTTTCTCATCTTGTAAACTCTAGAGGTATTAAACAGAATCTTCTTTTTGAACTTTCATCAATGAAATAAAACGCTATCAAATGTTTGAAGAAACACTGAAAACCTCTTGAATTTCAAAGCAACAATTGTTGGAAATTAGGCACAAAAAATGATTTTAAAAAATTAGTAAAATTAAAGGAAATTTTGCCACTCTGAAATTAGAATGTTGTAAAAGAAAATTTTTTAAATTTAGTTTTTCACAATGATAGTTTTAGAAGTTATCAAAGAAAAATTCCAAAATTCAGATTGGAATTTTTAGTCTATTAGCCTATTAGCTGTCACTAACATATGAATGTGTCAAACTGGCAGCTGCAAATCAAAAGGTCTAGCTTCCAAAGTGTCGACACACACACACACATTCATCATCATTTCCAGCCGCCTCAGGCGTCCAACTCATTCGTCGGGAGCATTGGTTATATTTAATAGCAAATAAAACGTTTTCTACAACAGCATATTCATGATTCCTTAGAACCGTGTAAAATTAAAACCGCGTTAATTTAATTATATTAGTAAAGTTCTGTTTATTGTGTAAGTGAACGTTTCTAATGGAGATAGTTCCATAAGAAGTAAATATCTTATGGGACTAATGGAGATTCTAATGGAGATAGTTCCATAAGAAGTTAATATCTTATGGGACTAATGGAGATTCTAATGGAGATAAATATTCTAATGGAGATACTCCCATCAAGCAAGTAAAATATCTGGTTCATCTGTCTTCGAAATTTCGCGATATTGTAAATTTTTTTGTCTTGCATAATATGCAGATTTTAAACAGAATCCTTCTTTTTTAGCTTTCAAAAATGAAAGAAAATTATGAAATTAAGTATTTGATGAAAAACAGCAAAGGGTTTGAATTTCGGTACAAAAATGTAGTCTATGATTGGAAATCCGGATTTTTTTTTAATATTGCTAAAATTCGGGAAAAAATTGCGCACATACTTAATTTTATATCATTAAAAACATTTTTTTAATATTTTGTGCTTTGTAAAACTCATTTTCGTGCAATAATATTTTTGAAAATTATTACGAAAATAAGCGAAATTTCAACTTAATTATTAGCTAATTCAGATTCTAATTGAAACTAAAAAGAACCAATTCGAGTGCACATTTCCACCCTTCTATGGGACAAATTTAGTAACTACAGCGAAATGGTCTGGCCTATAGAGCAAGAACATGCACACAATCATCTTCCTTATTGGTAGAGATAGGAATAATTATTCTATCAGAATTCCAAGAAACAATTCTGAAATAATAATTAAAAAAAACTATATCAGCATTCCATGAAAAACCCACTTCGTCATTTTTTTTTAGTATTTACTTCAGTTATTTTTAATTCATCTTTAACCCAATATCTTAAATTTAATTAATGCACTTTTTAAGTCAAAACAAGCTTAAATAAAGTCATGGTGAAATCATTAGAGAGATTAAGTGAATCTTACCCGTTAAATTGAAACAACTAAAGAGAAGTAATTAGTAATTTGGGTTTATATTTCTAAGAAAAGAAGCTTGCAATTTTTTTTTTTAGTTTAGGAAGAAACACATGCACGTCTTAATATTTTAATTCAAATTTATATCACAGAGTTGGAAATTTCATAGTTTTGTAATGAAAAAATTTCATCTACTTTAAAATGTTTTTCATTAGTTCTCATATATTTTTCATTGATTAAGTAATTATTGTGGCACGGTTACAGGTATATAAAAAGCAATCCTGTGTTTCCATGGAAGCTGCAGGAGAAATACGAACTTCATATTGATAAATGAGCGTGTTATTTTGGGACATGCCAGTAAAAAAATCGCACTTCATATGCAGATCCTGAATCTCTATGGAACCTGCCAATAGAAAAAAGGCACTTTCATATTTAGAAATTAGTGAATCTTCTTGCGACCCACATGCGGAGAAACGCACTTTATATTGCGCATTAAGTCTCCATAAACTAAAAGTACTCAACAACAGAAGGTCATTCACTCCTCACCCCCCCCCTCAGTCGGATTTGAATCCAAATTTGATATGTATCTGCATTTTAGAAGCAAAACGGTGTACATAATTTTTATTGTCTAGTTCTGATACTTTTGTAGCTATCAAGTTCTTTGGACAGTTGGAAAAACAAACTTCTTCTGAATGTATTTCTTTCAAAATTTGATAGATATCTACGAATTTGGTGCAAAGACTATATACCAAATTCCATTCATCTAGCTGAAAGCAGTTTTGAGTTATCTTTGTCAGACAGACAGTCAGATATACAGACGCACGTAAGAGAATGTACAAACCAATTCACATTCAAAGAAGTTGGTTTAAAATTGACACATATCTGCACTTCGGATGTTAAAATTGTGCACTAAATTAAATAAATTAAGCTATTTGCGTTTTGTAATTATTGTTTTCAGTTACATTGGAACAGAGAGACGAATTTTCTAAGAATGGATTTTATAGAAAATTTGCTATAATATCAATAATTGTGTTGTTAAAACCATATGCCAAATTTCATCCATTTAACTCGAAATGTTTTACAGTTACTGATAACTTTTACAGTTATTTTTTTACAGTTACTGATAATTAGAATTCCAAAAATGTTTTTTACAGAAATCTAAAAGATATGAATTCAAGAGAATCATCCAAATCTCCAGATAGAATTTTTTAAACAATCACAAAAATTGTTTTTTATTCGAGAAAGTAAAAAGTTTGATAAATTTTAACCTAGGTTCAGACACGCACGAAAGTAACTTTCAAACATCAACTTATGTTGAAGATCACGCAAATAAAATATTTTCAATACGTCAACTAATGTTAAGAGTCACATTTTTTTTCCTTCAAAGAATGGTGTTTAAAACATTTTAAGAAACGAGTCACGCTTTTTTACATTTGACACTCTTACCAGAATACAGGTGAAATTGACAAAAAGACGTTGCGTCAAGAAAGTTCTATAGACTTTAACAACACGTCATTGCAATCTATATAGGCTAACTATTAAAATAATCACGTCAGGCTCAGTCTCACAATTTCTACCGTGCATTGTCCTCTTTCACAACAACCCGACGCATTCACTGCCATTTCAATAACCAAGCGTGCGTCAGCGCAGATGAAATAATAGGTACCATTCATAATATTTCATTCGCAGAACCGGTGTTGAAAGCTTAAACGCAGACGAATTCATTCCGCAATGTGGAGGCGTTCTGGAAACATCCCGACAGGTGTTCGAGACAGTATAGATTGTAGCGAGCTACCTACTCACTAAAGCAGATGTTTATGCGAAGAACATCGCGTGATTTTATTCCTTTTTCACTCGTGCCAGCGCAACCAGAGCGTGCGATTCAATTTGAACTAATAAACATGACGCATGCTGATTCCAGCTGTTTAAATGATGGAGTTTAGGGAGGTAAATTTAGGTGCTTTACTCAGAGTTTTGCGAACTGTTTTAAGTGCACCCAAGATTCTAATGCGTCCTAGTTGATATCAACAGCACACACCAGTTATTTTTAACATAATAAAACATATAAGCTAGCATATTGTCTGTGAAATGTAATATGCAGGATAAAAATATATATGCATCAATCTACGGGTAAGTTATATCACTCACTCTCTCACCCGCCTGGAAGGCCCACGCATGAAAACTGAATGACCGGACCGCAGCTACCACAACACTGGTAGGAACTGTGGTTGAATCTTAAGAACCATCACCGGCCACGGTAAAACCCTTCCCTAAGGAAGTACGTCCAGTTATCGATTGGAGGAGCCAGACCCCCACCTTTCATGTATCCTCCAGGTGGCGAGAACCAACTACAATGCTGGAAGCTTCTCATTCTCAATTCGAAGTGCCTCCCTGGAGGATCAATCTACAGATATAATTCCTTCAAAACATTCTCTTACACATTTATATAAAGTTACTTTTCCCTCTTCCGCTGCAAAAAATTGCGGACTTAGAGAGTCACGAAAGCTATTTAGTTTTAGAGTCTCAAATATGAGTGTTTTGTGCTTCGTAGCATAATAAAGAAAATAAAGTATGCAATTTGATGACGTTTTATAGACAAATTGTAACTAAAATTTGAGACAAATTTGCAATTTTAACATTGAAGTAATAACGCATTGGATTTCATTTAATCTAGCCATTACGGTTTTTAAGCTATCTCGTTTACTTGCACTTTAAATTAATCACTAACTCTTCAATATCAAGCTATATAATAGACCAAGACTGACCCTTTCTGTTTTCTGTTGCTGTAGAGTCTCTTGATTTTTTATGAGTGTTCTTAATAACAATACATAATTTCAAAATTTTTGAGAACTGATTTATGAGTTAATCGGATGATGCAATCACATTCCGATTCCAAACGTTTGCGTCATTTTGTAATTAATTTGAAAAAACTGATTTAATGACTTAATGATAATTATATCAACAAAATATATTTAAATGCTCTACTTTTTAGTAAATAAAAAATATAGTTTTTTTTAATATCTTTTTCGAATTCACTCATTTCTCTCGATAAAGAAATGTAGAATTCTTTTATCCTCACTATGCTCTTATGAATCTGCAGTATTGCTTCCCTGCGCAGATAGTTTTATGGAAGGGAAGAGAGTTTTACAGATCTGACAGGTGCTAAATGGATGATGGGCCGATAACCCCCAACTTAAGCGACGACATCAGCTACAAAAACATAAATTCTGGGGAAAATACTTGAATCTTGGTGATACCTCCATTAGGACTGAATTCCAACATTTTTTTGCTCAAACATTTGATGCTAGGACACTGGAATTATAAAAAGAGGAAGCGCACGGACGAGAGGGGTGTTCGAATTAAAGAGAAGAAAGTTTCATTAGGGATAGTTGAGTTAAATCTGTCTTTGGAGTGTTGATTTCTTGCAAATTCTCTCTCAGCGTTTTCTATTGTTGTATTTCTTTAATTGCAATTTTTTTCTTGTTAATTGCCGCGCTTGCTCTTTTGTGTATATAACCTCTGTATTTTGTAATTTATCTTTCCCATTTTCATGCAGAATAAATCGTCATTGGTCGAATTGAATAATCGTCACCATCGTTATTGAATTTATTGAACTTATCACCGCACACTCATCGGATGTTTTTTTCCCACTGAAACAATATATTTTCAACAAATATAGGAAGTTTAGGTTTTACTTAACTACATACTACACTACATAGAGTGTTGTTTTTAGCTCCAATATATTATGAAAGAAATCCATAACACATTTATAATATCACTTGTCGTTGGTTAATTTCGTTCAAAATTGAAAGTAAAAACAATTTCAATGTCGACATCACATATTAAGATTAATTTAGCTAGATTGTAATGTCTTTTACTTACCTTGTTCACAGACCCCCGGAGGGCACCTCGAAATGAGGATGAGATGCTTCCGGCATGGTGGTTGGATCTCGCCACCCTGGAGAGTACACAAAAAGGTGGCGGCTCTGACTCCTCCCATCAATGTGACGGGACGTACTTCCTTCGGGAAGGGTTGTACCGTGGCCGATGGTAGTCCTTAGGACTCAACCACAGTTCCCGCCAGTGTTGCTGTTGGGGCGGTCCGGTGTCATTCAGCCTTATGGTTTAAATCCGTGTGCCTTCGTAGCGGGTCAGAGAGTCATTTGGTTGACTTACCTTGTTCACAGGGAAATAGGTTGCCTACCTGTTAACTAGTTTTATTTAAAATTTGATAAATAGCAGCATTGTCAGTGACACATACGAAATTCCAGCGATCAAGCCTCTTCTATTGTCCGTTTCTCGTATGCGAAATTTATCAAAAGAGGAATTACTGTTATCTATAAAAGAAATTCGAATTAGAGACTTTGATGAATCTCCATGTTAACTTTCAGCTTTCCAACCGATTATGTCATTTGAAATTAATTAAGTAATATGCTTTCAATAGATGACACCTCTCTTAACTCTTGATGTGTTTAGATACTCTTAAAAAGCAGCATGATCCGTCTGTAACGCTGCGTGGAGTTCAAATTCAACCCCATCCTTAGTGGATGCTCGAATCCAAATTTGTTTTCTGTTGTTCCACAGCTCTGAGAAGATATTTTTATATATTGAGAGCATTTTTATTGATATTTTTTATATTGATAGCTTTGAGAAGTTTTTTATTGCACTTTAAAGTGACTGATTTTTTTGCTTTGTGAATAAAATTAAACATGAATAAAAATTAGTTATGATATCGTAAACTTCAGGTTTTATTTTATGTTGGATTGTAACAAAGTTCAATGAACTGAGGTCAGCAGCCTTTGTTATTTTATATTTATGCTGATTCCTTATATGCCTTCTTCGTGGGCGCTTTGATGTTATTGCTAATATTTTCTTTCAATTCCTTTATTTTGTATTTAAAATTGTATTTTTTCCGTTATTAGATCACCATTTTTTTTCAGTCCTTTTCTAATAGTTAGTTTTGATTTTATTAGATCAAGCCTTTATTGTCCAGTTTTAATGTTATTTACTATTTACATTAAAAAGCGCTGCAAATTATAATTCCTTCTTTTTTTTTCTTTTTTTCTTCATTTTTCTTTAAATAACGTTAGTTCGACAGTAAAATATGAATTATTGCTAACAGGAAAACAGCCCGTCTAGTCATACACATTTTCTAGGAAATATATAATGAATTCATGATTTAAATGAATTAATTTGTTTGGAATTAATTAATTACTATAAATGAAAGGAATAGTTTCAAACATTAAATATTGCTAACTTGTTTTGTTTTCAATATTTTAAATTTTCTTTTCGACAAATGATATTTTGGACTGATATAAACTGAAGTCTATGAAATGGTTTAACTTTGCATTCTTTTCTATAATTCTGCAATTAATTTTGAGTGCAACTGAAATGAAAATATTGAATACAATCTCTAAGACAGGAATTTTTGTTTTTATTCAAAAATACAGAAATGTAGCCTAAATAGCTGTATGAATTAATTCATTATACGAAAATAAGAGTTTACGAAAATAAGAGGATAAATATTCAACTTAAGAGCATTTTAGCTACTGAAAATTCGAAGCGTTTAAAAAAAGAAAATATTCGACTGATTACGCTTCAAAAATAGAATAATTTTCCCAAAATAATAAATAATTTAAGTCTTGGCATTCTGTTTGTGAGATTCCATGAGTTGAAAATGTTTAAAATTAAATCTTTAATTAAACTTTAACGCAATTTTTCCACCAAACGATAATTTTTATTTCAAATTTTGCTTTTAATATATATATATATAAAAGAAAAGTGAATATGTCGCATATTTTTGGAAAAATTGTTCTATAAAAACACGAGAAGAATGACACATTTTTTATGAATATATCTTCATATAATGATTTATAAAAAATAGTTATACACTCACAGAATAAACATAAAATGTGCGTTACAAATGATAAACTTATTCTAAGACTTCTAAAGATGTAGCTCTGTTATTTCAATCTCTGAATAATTCCATCTTAAAGAACTTAAGAGTTATGAAACACTATTGCAAAGTTGTTTAATCAAATCACACAAAAGTGGAGGAAAGCTATATTTTATCATGAGTAAGAAAACACGAAATTTGATTATCAGAACAATAATATTATTAGAGATTTATTCAACTTTTTTCTATCCAATGACAATTTATTTTTATCCTGGAATCAAACCAAAAAAAAGTAAGAGGTTTCAACATGCAAAATATAGAACTGAACTGTAAGTTTTCAAGCGTGACTTTCTAGAAAGTAATTGTTTGTTTGCAAGCCAAACAATTGCAAAAGCGTTTGATTTTGAAACAAAAGTGATTACAAGAAGTTTATAGACGGTTTTGACTTTGAATTATTGATGAATGAATTGTAAATTGTCTAGATGATTTGTTAACGCCTGTGTTTTTTTACAATAATACTTTAATTTGAAAGAATGATAATGCACATTGAATAAACACAGATGCGACTTATAAATGTCAAAGATTTTCCAGAATACTGATATACATTCTATTATTTAAATATTTGAATGACTACGTGACACGCTTAAGGAAATAGATAATACTACAATATTGTTTAATTAAATCATGTAAAAAAAGATTTTAATGTTTTTCTATCATGAGTTGGAAATTATGAAATCAAAATATATTGTTATTCAGAAATTTGCGCAATTCTTTTTAGATCCAATGGTAATTTATTACCTTGGAAAACAATAGAAAAAGCAAGAAATCTGAATTTAAATAATTTTCGAATGCGATTTTCTCGATATTCTAGTTTGTGTTTATGCCAAATGATAATGCAAAAAATTGATTTCTAGAGCAAAATAATTATAAAATGTTTCTAGAAAGGTTCGACTTAGAAATATAGTATAATGGCGTTTGATCATAATTTTTTTTATCTTTAAAAAGTTATTCCTTTCTTAAACAATATTTGATGTAATTAGCTTTTTAAGGCTAATTTATTAGTATACCACCACATTTTGAACTGATGATTAATTACTTTATTTCCTTGTTAGTTGATAAGGACTCTGTTTGCAGGAACAAAACTTCAATCAATCAAATATCGAAACATTTATATAAAAAAAAAGAAATCTCAAATCAAATTATTTAGTGAGATTGCATCTGAGAAATATTGTATGTCAATTATTATTTTAAGATGTGTTTATTACTAAAACTAACTCCCTTCTATTCGAGCTGGAGAATGCGTGTCCCCGATACGTTCAATTTCAGTTCTGCCCCTCCTCCCAAATCGATTCCACAATTCGTTACTTTAATTGATAAATCTTACCACAAATTATTTAATGAATGAGATTTAATTAATTACCATTACTACAGTTCAATATTATGTAATTTTATAATTAAAAAAATGATTTATAGTTTTAAAGAATGACGTATTCTATTACTAAATATTATTCAGATTGCATTGCAAAAAATTGTGTCATTTTTTTATTATTTCGTTTAATAAATCATTAAACCTTCAAATTTCAATTGCATATTTTTTATAAGTAAAACATCGCAGCCAATTCTTTTAGAAAGTGATCTATAACTAAGCGCTTTGAAAATTTATTATTTAAAATCACTTATAATTAAATTAAATTAAAATCACGCTTAAATTAAAGCAATATAAATTTAAAATCACGCTTAAATTAAAAGCAATAAAAATTATTTGATTTTGTAGGTTTGCAAAGTTAAATGATACCCCTAGATTAGTATCGTATAAGGGCCTTTAGGAACCTTAATCCGGCCCATCAGTAAGCACTTCATTTGATTCCTCATTTCTTATATTACTGCTCGCCATTATACCCACTTGCTTGCAACATAAAGTCAGTGATGTCTCATTCACCACGTAGTTGAAAGCTTCGTTTTTGTGTGTTGTCGATTCTTTTAAATTGTAACAAATCAACGTCACGTTCTCGAAGAAGAACAAGAAAGTGGCACTTTGTTAAAAGCAAATGTTGTTTTTAAGGCATAAAAACAGCTGCTCATCTTCCGTGGAAAAAGCATTCCCAATTCTTTTTGCAAAGCTGGTTGTCTATTAATAGAGGTTAAAATGGGAAGTTACCATGTTCTAAAAGTTCCTGGAAAAGATAAATAAAAGAAATGAATACGATTGCTGTTTTTTTCTCCTTCTTCTTATCGAGAGTTCATCATTTGTTTGTCTGCTTTTTTTTGTTGCTAGCTTTCAGCTGACTGTGTGGTCTTCTTTTCGGAAGACAATTTATTTCTTTATGTTTTATTAAACAATTTCTTCGTTTAAAAACCTATCAACTTTCTTTGGCGTTTGTCCTTGGTTTAAAGTTCATTGCTTTTGGTTGCAATTGCTTTAAAAACTTCTTTCATGGAAGAAAAAGTCAGTTTGAAGGGCTTTTGTAATTATTTTCATGCGACAGCTTGTTAACACCTGCCATGAGTTTTAAATTTTGAAATGGATCGGCAAATAGTTTATCCTCCAAGATAATTACATTTTTTTCTTTATTCTTGCTTTTGACGTCTAAAATATAAAAAAAGCATTTTCATTTTAAAAGTGTTTTTTTGTTGTTGTTTTATGTCAGCAAAAAATAATCTAAAATAAAAAAAAGTACAGACGCAAAATTCGATTCTTACATTTTTATGCTAAAAATTCGCATTTTTAGAATTGAAATAAATGAGGAAATTGGAAATCGTTTTCGTCCTACGAATCATAGCATAACGATTTTTTACGCTTCATACCTCTTGCCTGATTGCATCAGCCATTTCATTCTGCAAGTAGCGATGTTTGCATCACACAATTCAATGAATACATTTAATCCCTCGCTCTCGGATGTCTCTTCACAAGCACCATTCCAGAAGGTGCATCATTTTGGCATTTTATTCACATATTTTTTAAAATTTTTATTCTTAAGAATACCTACAGAATGGTAAAGAGATGTAGATTAAATTTTCAGAGACATAAAACAATTGCATATATTTATTTTTCGGAACAATAAACAAGTCCTGTATTAGATGATTAATTATGCATCGAATTATTTTTCGAGTGCGAAGAGTTGATTATGCAATAGGAAACAGTAGAATGTTTCTTTGTCTAGGCACAAGTACTTTTAATACAGAAATGTACGGATGCTTATTTCGAATTGATCTAGAATAATAAATCACGATAGAGCTAATTTCAACATGAAACTTTTTTAGAATTTTTAACATGAACTTTTTAACATAATAAAATTTAATATTGTGCAATAATACTTTCGGAAGTAAATGCGAGATATATCAACATTTCAATTAATTTTAAAAAATCCTGCCGAGATGCACATTCCCCCTTTCCAAAACATATTTGTGTCAAATGTAACTCTTTAGAGCACCAAATATTATTAGATGAAATATAGATAAAGATGTAACTTTAACCGGCTACTCCGACCGGACACTAAGGCACAGGGATAAATCTGAAATACCGGACAATCGCGATCGCAATACTGGCGGAACTATAGTGGAGTCCTAAAGGCCATCACCGGCATCGATAAAACTCATCCGGTGGGAAGCCTACACCCCACCATTTCTGTTTTTACCTGAATGGCGAGAATGGCAGAAGCTTCTCATCCTCATTTCTGAGGTGAGGAAAGGAAAGGAAATGGAAAAGAAAGGAAATAAATGGAAAATTTATTTTCATGTACAGTGGCGGATTTTCAACAGGCATTCTAGGCAGTTCCTTAGCGCCGCTGGACAGAGGAGAACCTCAAGCAAGGGAATTAAAATGTTTTATTTGACTAATTACTCAACAAATTTGTAAAAACCGAAATTCTGCAAATCACAAAATGTCAGGATTACAACGTTTTCTTAAATTGATTTATTAAGTTCATAAATTAATAAATTAATGTATTTTTATAAAGCAATAGAAAATTGATAATGCATTTAATTGATTATGGTATTCCCCATTCAACATGGATTGTAAAATAATAATTTTTTTTGTTATGTTCATTTTCAATTTATTCTTTCCCAATGATCCAGAGAATAAATATATGTTCTCTCTTTCTATTAAGTAAATCATTAATTAAAATATATTTGTTATTTTTCAAGAATTTCACAACTTTATTCCTTTTTACGCGATATGCATATCAAAACGAATAACGAAATAGAAACAGAATAGAATTCTTTACAAAGTTAATAAAATAAAAAGATCAAATCAAAATTGATCATTATCAAATTGATTTTGAAAATTTGTTGAGTTATTGAATTTAATTGATATGTTATTAAAAAGAGGGCTTCATGATATGCGCTGATTGGGGCCAAAAAAGACCTCAATCCATTTTTTGACCTTTTATAAGCTTTTTAAAACCATGCATAAAAATTCAGACAATTCCATCCAAATTAATAAAAAATTTATGATCAATTTACCTCTTTGAATGCAAACAAACTTTTGATTTAACGATTAACTATATAAATATTGCCACGAAGATGCCAAGAATAATAAATCAGAAGCTGGAACATTAACAAATAAATAATAAGAAATTCAAATTAAAGTTCAACCTTTAAATTTATGCAACGTTGTTGTGATTCGAACCTTCGACCTTGTGCGTTGCAAGCGAGCACTCGACCTTTGAACCACGCTGACTATGAGTCGATTTTTCTTTTGTGATAATATATTTGGCTTAACTATTAACAATATACGATGTAACTATTTAACTATTAACAATCGCAAACGCATAATTAAACTATCCGATCGGTTCGGGGGAAAATATTTAAAAAAAATATTTTATGATATTTTTTACTAATATAAGGATAAAATGATGAAAATAAAAGTGAAATTATTTTCAAATATATGTAGCTATTGAAGAAAAAGCATATTTGTATGTAAATTTTACCATCTATTTGCAAGAACTAGGATTGTTCTAGAGAAAACAATTGTTACAGTTTTTCATTTTTCTTCGTAACATTACATGTGCAACATATCTTAAGGTGTAACTAACTATTATGTAAGAATTATATTAAAAAATAAAATTTTTGTATTTAATATATGAAATTATCAATGGAATTTCGGATTTTTTTCAATAATATTTACATAAAACAATCATAAATCCATTTCTAGAGTATTCAACATCAAATCCATAGTCGATTATATCCTCCATAACATAATGAGCATTAATTATAAATTTCATTAAGATATCTTTATTATTTGTTGAGATATGACGATACTCGTACAGTCAAATATATATATATATCTGCAAAACGTTAATGTACGTGGCATAGAAATCGAATTTATTACTTAAAGTAAAATGGCAACAATCAAATATAAACAAAGCATTATACGAATTTCGATTCAATCATTGAAAATTTTTCAGCTGTACTGAATCAAATGCTTCGCTAATTAATGGAGCTGGAAAGTATTATTATAAGTCTTCTGAAGATAGAACCATGCCATCATAAAGGACATTCAGTCAGAGGAAAGAAGGTATAAAGGAAATCAAAAAATAGGCATCAAACAAAGAGTTCAATCAAGCACAAATATAGGCTTAATCGCTGCCAGATAAGTAATGGTGATAAGACAAGATTAATGTACGGTTTCTTTCCAAGCATTTCAAGTCGTGTCAATTGCCAAACTCTCTTTAAAAATCTGCTATCCTGGCTATGTACCAGAAATGCTAACAATCGGATTTTGAAGTTGCAATCAAAAATTGCCACGATTATATTTGGAGAGAAATCATTCCAAAATTATTCAATATTGGCGTCCGTATATCAATCTTCAGTCTAGCCGTAATCGTAATGACTTGCCAACTGAAATTGATACCCATATCTTTTAAAACAATTAACTTATAAAAAAAAAGTTTTTTGTATTATCTTAAGACATTTTTAATTATATAAATTTCCTTTTCGTATAATTTTTCATTTTTAATAATATTTTTAATTCAATTTGATACACTTTATGAAACAATGTTTCTAAAGGCTATGGTGGAATTTAAACTCTTCGTCAAAACAATCTAGCACATTTTTTTTGTTAAGCATTAAATCAGTAGTAGCATTTTCACTTCCGTTTTTATTCCGTAATATACACACTTTGTAATTTTCAGTACTACTTTAAAGAATTAATGTGTTTTGGTTGTATCAAATTACAAGGTGAAATGTTTTTTTAAAAAATGCATCCCATATTAATAATTAAAAGGCTAAAAATCTAATAACATTTAATAATTTGTTATAACTAGGCTTCTAATTGGCTTGGAGATAAAATAAACCTATCACTGGAAACAAAAACATACCTATTTTTAAAAACTGCAATAAATAAATAAATAAAAATTTAATTAAATTAAAATGCGAATTTTCATAAAAATTCATGTTTTTAATCTAGTCGGATGCCTTAAAAAAGATTTCACATTTAATCGTTTTTCCATTCATTAAAAAAAAATGTATTTTCTCCGATTAAAACTCCATAACATCTTCTAAATCTTTAGCTTAGGAATTCTGGGAAAATTCCACTGTATACCTAATGACCTTGCAATGAGGGTTGGAATTCTGGCAACTTCTCTGAATTCTGCAAATCTCTAACGACGACCGAAGGATGTCGCTTAGAATGCGTCTGGCACGAGACTGCTGCCTTTACTCGATTACTGAATTCGCGGAAACCTTAACGAGATCGTAGGAGGTCACAGTTAAAGTAAAATCAATAACGGTAACTAAAAAGGAAAGTGAACAGGATTATTTCAATTCAGTAGAAAACGGGGTATAACAATGTAGGTCAAACAATTTTCTAGGTGAATGTTTAATCTACTTTCTAAGAATAGAATATGCTGTTTCAAGTTTTTATTTATTTTAAATAGTAATGATGACTTTAACAGGAATTTAGATACTTGGAAGTGAAAAGTTCACTGACGAATGATGCCTGATAGTGTTAAGCTAAAAGACAATAAGTAATAGAAAAAAAAGAATTTTCAAATATGGGTGAAATGTAATACTGATGATTTTGTATCCCTATTAAAGGTAGTTATTTTTAATGCATTATTTTTTAAATAAACCACATCATGCATAGGTCACGCAATGTATTATTGTCAATGTAATTTTTACTTTCTCTTATATGTAGTAGAATCGAGAAGCCGGCTTCCTGGCATAGGGGTAGCGCGTCTTCCTCGTGATCTGGGCGTCCCGGGTTCGAGTCCCGGTTTGGGCATGGTTGTTCTTTCGTTGTTCTATCTGTGAGATGTGTGATTGTGCAAGCGAATGAGGTAAAAAGGGGTTGTGCAAGCGAATGAGTGATGCGTGAGTAGCTAAGTCGTTCTTTTGGCCCTAGTTGGCGCTACTATAGAAACAAGAGACGCACCCCCTCAGGCTTAAACTCGGCTATTTCTGACAGCGGGGTTTGTCCGTGGCAAGTGCCATAATTACAAACAAAGAATAGAGAAAGTATAGCGATCGTCAAAAAATTCGAACTCGAAATTTTGAAAATCGCCACGATTTAGATCTCCCTGAGTTCGAAAAACACATTTTTGGAACATTTCTGTCTGTCTGTGACAAAGATAACCAAAAATCGCTTTGAACTATATAGCTGAAATTTGGTATACAATCTATACAATAAATTTGCAGATTTCTATCGAATTTTGAGAAAAATCCGTTCTTAGGAAATATGTCTGTCCGTCTGTTCGAATGTAACTTAACAGGATACAAAACAACGTTAAACAACAAAACAAAACAAAGTTACACGGAGCAAAGAGAGCTAGATGGATAAGATTCGGTACACAGATTTAACATCTATAGTGGTAACATCTGCCAAATTTTGAATTAAATCTAACAATGGGTTGACCGTCTGTCGGTCTTTACTTTCAGAAACTTATAAGCGCTATAGCTTAAAAACGCTGTGACTTAAATATATGAAATTTGCTATGCAATTTTGTGACTACAACTGCAGTTTTGTGCCCAGCCTTTGTTCCAGACGGTTGAGAGTAACTAATATACAGCACAAATTCGATTTTCTTATCCTATTAACTGCGTGCGAGGGGATTTAATCGCCAAATAACTCGCCAAGGTTGACACGACAAATTCAGTAAAAATGCTAAATTCACGACAAAAGTTAATATTTCGTAAATATTGTACGCCAATGGCGTTCAAAGCATTCTCTTGGAATGACAAGTTTATTAGAAAATATGTGAGAAAATTTTTGGGAAACTAATTCTGTTGGGTGAACTATCGCTTTTATATGCAAGCAAAACTACAAACGGATTTAATTTCGAACTTGATACAAATCTATATTAGATATGCCAAACCTGAATATTGAATTTTATGTATCTAACTCTTATTTGTTGTAGTGATCGTGTTTCCTCTTGTACTCGGACTGCCGGATGGACAGATCTCGTCTCGATGGTTTTCATTAAAAAATTGGTAGCAATCTACAATTTAGTGTGTATAACAAATCTAGTAAATCTACAAATCTACTAAATTTGTAGATTTCAACCAATAATATAATTGGTAGAAATCTACAAATTTAGTATGTGATCTACAAATTTAGTGTATAACAAATTTATTCTTCTAGTTAGAAGTATGATATTCACAGAAAGACATACATAGATTCAAAAATGTGTTTTTCGAACTTAGATCTGAAGGAGGAAAAGAGTCTCAATCTCAAATTTGAATTTTCTGACGGTTGCAATACTTTCTCTTTACATACTTCACATTTTCGAAAAAAAAATTACGAGAGTGTTATCTCCTCTGTTTCCGTTTCGTTTTTTTCATTTCTCCTCATAAAAAATCTGCATCTACGGGACGTCTCACCATAGACGGCCTTCTCTATGGAGGAGGCCGGGTGCAAAAAGTCATCTGAGGCCCTAAATTTTTTGCAAAGTAAAAAAAAATATATATGAACAAATATTATTATTGCATGTTTGTTTAATACGTGATTTTGTTTTCGCTATAAATTACTTCAAGAAAACAACAATTTTTGCAATTTCATTTCGATGCTTAGTATAACGAGCGTATTTAAGCGTTATGTACACATGCTTGACCGAAGACAATTCTTTATTAATTTTAATTTGCTGAAGCATTTATTATAGTAACTCAGCATTTATTACAGTAGCTGACAATATAAGAAAAAGTTTTAACACAGTTAATACATATATTATTATTAATTAATATATATTGCAATATGTGTCCAGCGTTATTTATATCCCTTTTATTCAAAATCAAATCCCGTCGCAAAAACAATTATTTGTATTAGATTTTCATCTCCGTCGTTATTATAAATGTTACAAAGTTTTGGGTAAATTTTTCTGATTCATGTTTTTCTACAGTTTTTATATCAGTGATGAATTTGAAATACTTTTAAATTTATCTTCTATCTGGAGAATAACAGTATCAGTTACAGAGTTAAAAAAATTGTATTTAAATTCTTCAACAGGGTTTGCTATAATTTCATCTTCTACTGTTTCAAAATATAATTTCCGTTTTTTCTTTTCAAATTCGTCTTTCATGGAAAATTTTCTGAAAGATTTAAATTACATGCTATCCTGTTTGCTTCGTCTAAAAATGAATTAAATTTTTTTCCTAAATTTTGGATTTCAGTTTTAATTTTATTAATAAAATTAAAAGCAGAGTCGAGAACAATTGTTTTCACTTGAAATAGTTTATTGATAGTGTTAATTTCTGACAGTATTGTGTGTTTATCAGTATCGTTGTATACTGTTAAACATAAAATGTCATTTCTTCTGTTGAATCCAATAGGCTTTTAGCTTCAGATACCGCCATTATTTGCATCAATAAATTCTTCTGGGGGAGCACGTTTGTTTAAACTGTATATACACTGCTTTAACCGTATCGATTTTGACTTTCCAATGAGTGTCGCATAATTATTTAAGAGCAATGTTTAAATACTTTTGTAGAATTTTTAAACCTTTTTACAGATACAGAAAATAAACAATATGAACGTTGAAATATCCACACGAAAATTAGAATACATACTGCTGGAAGCGGTGTCACAATAAATTAAAAGAGTGCCATACACAAGGCATCTAAATTGCATGAGGGTTTATTTCAATTATTATAGAGTCTTGAAACCCAGAGAGATATTTACTTGGTATGAAATTGATTACAACTAACAAAATTAAATTAAAGTATGAATTATCAAGATAATATATAATATATGCAATTTTACCTTGTAGGTGAAGTAAATGACACTACTTTATGTTTATAATATATTGCACACTTGCACTAAACTGTAATATATCTGTAAACTTCGCATATTTCAAAACGCATCTATTGTTCCAGTTAAATTTCTTCCACCCTTCTTTCCATTCCGCTATTACCGTTCAGAACATTATTTTAGTTCTTGATCATGTAGAGGTATAAGGTTGAATTATGAATCAACTTGTTAATAATTGAAAAGTAGTTTAGTAAAAATAACATTTAATTAGAATAAAGATTATATGAGCGATACACGTCTTACTTCGGTTTTACATCTTACTCCATTACATATTGATTCCAATATTCATTTACAAAATATATTAAGATGAATACAATTACGATTATTTAATCGATTCACTTTATGTGAACCTTACATTCGGCCCCGCTCAATATAAAATTTAGACAGTCAAAAATAAATTTTAAAATTGAAGCGTAAAAGAAACAAAAATTTTGATGACAGCTCAGTAGTTCTCATTCTCTTCGTCTGTGCTGTTCTCTTCGTTGGTGGGTGTATTTCGTTTAAAGTAAGGACGAAGATGTTGTACGTGAACAACCTTGACAAATTTGTTCTGTTGTGTCGTAGACTTGATCTCGTAGCACACGGCCCCGACTGGACGCACAATCACAAATGGTCCTTTGAAAATGGAAGAAAGTTTGTGATCTCCTTTCTTCGGCCAGTCGTACAATACGAGATCTCCTGCCTTGAAGGAATGGGATCTGCGGTGGAGATCAAATCTCTTCTTGTTTTCCAAATGTGTTTCATACACATTATTTGACGCTTCGGCCCTGGCCAAACTTAAAAGGTCTAGTTGGTCTTCACGTGGAGTGTCATCTATGAAGCTACCAAGGTGAAGTTCACGGGGAAGGCGTGGCTCATAACCATGAAGTAAATAGAATGGGGATTTCTTGGTGGAATTTTGTTTTGTAGTATTGATTGCCAATGAGGCGTTTGGAAGTAATTCGTCCCATTTATTCGGGTTTTTGTCAATCATTTTTTTCAAAGTGGACACAATTATGCCATTGGCTCTTTCAACAATGCTATTAGCTTGTGGCGAATAAGGTGGAGTCGTTGATTGTGTGATTCCATACTTTTGAAGAAACCGCTGAGTGTGACGTGCGGTAAATGCTGTTCCTCTATCAGATAAATACATACTTGGCGGTCCATATCTGAGTATTATATTATGATACAGAGCATCAGTCACTGTATGAGCGGCGAGAGATGCAGAAGGTGTTGCGATTACATAGCGTGTGGCGTGATCAATTTGTACAAGCATATTTGTGTTTCCGCTTCTTGTTTCTGGCAAACAGATTACGTGATCAGCGGACACAATTTCCCAAGGTGTGGACGGAATTGGCAATTGCTGCAAAAGACCATAGGCATTAGCAGTGCGTCGGTTAACAATTTGGCATTTATGACAGCTTCGAACATATGCTTTGCAGTCCTTGCGCATGTTTGGCCACCAATAACGCAATTGTAAATTGTGAAGAGTTTTTTTTGCATCCATATGTCCAACATCATCGTGACAGGCAATCAAAGTTTGTTCTTTCATCGCCTTAGGGATCACTACAACAGGTCTCGATTTTTCGTCTTTCACTCGCACAAGAGTATTGTTATCGATATTGTAATTGCATATGACTGACATTGTCTTTTTGCTTGGATTTTTCTCTTTGAGTAAGCGAAAAATATACTGACAAAAGTCATCTCTTTTCTGTTTCGCACAAATTTCAGATTCATAACTTGCAGTAACTGCTAAACAAACAGGTGGTGTTGGGTAACGTGAAAGGTGATCAGCAATGACATTTTGCTTTCCTGGCCGGTGCTCAGTTGTAAAATCATATTGAGCCAAATCTACTAAATATCGCGCAAATTTTCGATTAACTGCAGATTTTGCAATTACATAAGCAGTTGTATAATTGTCTGTGATGAGTTGAAACTTGTGGCCAAGGAGATAGAGTCGAAATTTTTCAGTCAATGCCCAATGTACAGCAGTACATTCCAGTTCGTTACTGTGGTAGCGTGTTTCAGCATCTTTTAATGTACGCGACGCATATTCAATGACATGACGCTTGCCGTTCTGTTCTTGGGATAAAACTGCACCGAGTCCTGAATAAGAGGCATCAGTTTCTACAAAAGTTGGTAGGCCTTGTTTGAAATACGAAAGAATGGGAGCGGTAGTAATTGCAGATTTCAAAGTTTCAAATGTTCGCTGTTGATCATCAGTTAAAACTATGGGAGCGTTGCTGGTCTTCTTTTCTAAACCTTTTAAAACGCTTGTAAGTGGTTTGGCTATAATAGCATAGTTACGAATATACTTTCGAAACTGATTGGCAAACCCAAGGAAACTACGGACTTCATGAATTGATTTGAGAGTTGAATAACGTTCAATTGCTGCTATGCGTTCCGGATCAGGACGAACACCATCTTGAGAGACAATACGGCCAAAAAGAGAGATTTCTGGTACTGCAAATTGCACTTTTTCTTGTGTCAGCTTGAAACCAGCTTTTTGAGTTGCTTCAAGGATTTTACAAATCACTTTGAGATGGTAATTGAAGTCATCATGGGAAGTCGATATATCATCAATATATGTGTTCACATTGTAAGGTGCTAAAGGATCGTAGGCTAATTTAATCGCTCGTGTCATTGTAGATGGGCCATTTGTGACACCAAAAGGCATTCGAAGAAATTCATAATGTCCGTCAGGAGTGACAAATCCAGTTTTGTAGGTGTCGGTCTCTTTTATGCGAATGCAGTTAAATGCAGATTTTACATCCATTTTAGAATTGTAGCGCCTGCCTGCAGTGCGTTGGATAACGTCTTCCATTTGGTCAATTGGGTGCGGATCAATTTTCGTGATAGGATTGATAGTGCGAGAAAAATCTACCACAACTCGCCTTGGAGTACTTTCATGGAAGGGCTGCTCCACAATAAAGGCAGGGGCTGCGTACGGTGAGTTGGAATGGCGACAAATTCCTTGTTTTAACCATTTTTGAATCTGCGTTTTTAGAAACTGGCGATCAGGTTCTGAAAGTCTATACGGTCTACATTTAATAGGCTTTTCATGCCGCAATTCAATTTTGAATTCCACATATGGACATAGTCCAATGTTGTCATCATTAGAATAGAAAACGTCAGAAAATTTTCCAATTACTGCATCAAGTTGAGCTTGTTGAGTTGTAGAGAGTCCTGTGGATTTAGGGATAAGTTTTGTTTCGGATGAAACTATATTAGGTGCAGCTTCCGGCAAGGTAACATCATCTAGTGAGGGTTGATGATGAGCGACGCAGTTGATACTAGGTTTTGAAGCATGAATACATTCGTACAAATGAAATGAAGTTGGAGTAGAAATACATAATGAACCATTAGGTTCATAAGTGCATCTAGCTTGAATCTGTTGCTGCCAATCGAATCCTAAAATAAGTTTAAATGGAATCTGGGAGCAGATTCCAATTTTAGGCATCATATGTTCCACATTTCCAACAATTATATTTAAAGAAATCCAACCAATTGGCTTTATTTCATGGTCAACAACTTGGAACTGTCCATCAGTCCACGGGTGAATAACAATATCGTTTGGAACACAAGATTCTTGAATGACAGTAATGTCTGCACAAGGATCACAGAGAGCTTGAATCTCCGTATCATTATTAATTATAACAGGTATTAATGCACGCCTATTCGTTTCAGTTCTAATACAATTTATGGAATGATTATTTGCAGCTGTTGATCTTCCAGATGTCGAGTTGCGATTATTGTTGTTGCGGCGGGAATTTGAAGAGTTCAAACTGGTGGTTTCGACTAACGTGTTATTATTAGAACTAGTTGAACTGCTAGCAGACGGGAATTGAGAACTAGTTTGACTGTGAGAATTCTGATTTTGTCGTGACGTATTTCTTGGTTGAGCTATGGTTGAACCACGGGTAGGAGGTGGTAAACTACACATAAAAGAAGCATGGCCTTTAATTCCACATCTCCAACAAGTAATATCTCGAACGTCGTCAGTTATTGGATTGTATTTACGATGCTGATTATCATATGTATTAGAAGATCTAATTTGAGTTTTCGGAGAATGTTTCTTATGCTCTTGTTTTGCACTACGAATAGCATCAAGTGCAGTTGCCCTATCAATTAATTCTTCAACCGTATTAGAATTTTGAGTAGCTAATGCAATTTGCCATTTTTCTTCTGTTATATCACCTATGATCATAGAAATACGGTCAGGTTGGGGAATAGTAAAGGGAGCTTTTTCCAAAAGAGCATCTTTTGAATAAATATAATCGACTAAACTTTCATTATGTCTCAATTTTCGTTCACTTTGGTGAGCCAAAAATTCTTGCATTGTTATACGTCTTTTGAATCTTGAGGCGAGAGCATTTTTCCAAGTATTCCAATCATTTAAATTTTTTCCTGTTGTTAATTGCCAATTTTTAGCAGATCCCGAGAGACGTGAAATAGCATTTGTTAATTTTAATTCGTCGGACCAGTTAGCTAAAGCTGAAATTCTTTCCACCTCATTTAACCATTCGAGGGCATTTTCAATTATGTCTCCCTTAAATATTTGGATTGAATTTGCAGTGTCATTTGTAGATGTGATTTGAATCACATTCGGAGTTATTTGCCTTTCTAAAAATTTTTTTTGCGTTTCCATCAATGTGGAAAAAATAGCTGCGATATTCGGATCTATTTGAGAAGGAGGTGTAGGAATTGCTGCTTGTGTAGAAGAATTACTTAAAAGTTCTACTTGTTTTCGCAAAGACTCAATTTCTGTCAATAATTGTGCATTATCAGAAAATGTCTCCTCTTCATTAAAAAATTTCATGCGACAAGCATTTAATTCATCCAAAGTTCCATCATTTTTTCTTTTTTTATTATCCTCAACAATACGCGAGATTAAATCATTTTTATTTCCTGTTTGCAAAAGATTTCTGAAACGCAATTCTTTTTTCAGTTGAGTCATCGTTAAACTTTGTAGCGGATGCGCTTCTAAAGAATTAAAAATAATATCATCACTTGTTGACATTTTTTTTTTTTTTTTTTGCTCAGGGATTCTAGACAAAATAAAGAATTGGGCGAAAATGGATTGGCGCCGTCTTGTGTAAGAAGCAAACGCGAAGTAATTTAATTCTTCGGAATAAGTAATATTCGTAAAAAGGTTATCAGAATATTCGTACTTATTTTTCTTTTGATAAAGAGTCTATTGATACTTTAAAGAAATTCACTTACTATGCGGGAAGTTGTCGTTGTTTGGAGATCATTCAGGCAAAAACAATCTTGGCGAGATTCTAATCCTTGGCGAGGAAGTCTGATGATTCCAGTTAGGCTTAGCAAATGCGTAAAATTTTCAAAAGTATTTAAAGGTTTAACTTTGAAAAGGTTCTTTAGATTCCGACTACGCCATATAAGGTTGAATTATGAATCAACTTGTTAATAATTGAAAAGTAGTTTAGTAAAAATAACATTTAATTAGAATAAAGATTATATGAGCGATACACGTCTTACTTCGGTTTTACATCTTACTCCATTACATATTGATTCCAATATTCATTTACAAAATATATTAAGATGAATACAATTACGATTATTTAATCGATTCACTTTATGTGAACCTTACAGAGGCCTCCCTCAATCGCGAACCCCGATGCATTGCATCCACCGCACCCCTAGCCCCCCTCCCAGATGGCCTGCACTGCCTGCGTTAGCTAATGAGATCATATTATTTTCTGAAAGAAATAAACACAATTTTTATGAAAATCCCACATGAAAGATCAAATTTTACAAGCAAAGACTTACCATTTCGGCTATCATTTATTTTTCGTCAGCCTTTATAACTCTGTACTTCTTGGTTTATTTGAAATTCAAAATAGTTTTCATTGAAGGAATCGAAAAGGGCGTCTTCTTTTTAAACAGTATTTTGAAATTCTGAATGGAGACGTATTTATTATTTGCTAAATCTTGAAAATCAAAACTTCTTTTAGAGATTAACTATATTTGTTTGTTATTTCTTGCTAATAAGACGAAATTCTTGCACGGGAAAAAATATTTTGGGTCCTTACAGTCAATTGGCTAAAATGAAACATTTACAAATACATTTACAATATTCCTTTACAAATATATGCATTTACAATGTAATTATTGCATTAAGGAACAATGAAGGAAAAAACTATATTATGTTACATTGCTGCTAATCATTAAGCTTCAAGAACATTCTGTTTGCTTATATGTGGACTGTATTCAATATTTATTTCTTTATATTGTCACATTGAAATAATAATCAAATTATCATGAAATTTTCATACAACTCTATAGTTATTGCATATCCAGTTGTCAATCAATCTAACACCAAGAAATGTGCATGTACATGCTTTTACACATGCAGAGAATAACTGAATACAAAATTCTGTTACACCATCGTGTATCATGTGACCAGCCGAAATACTGACGCAAAAACAATATGCATGCATATATTCTTAACAATTTCATTGAGGCAGTGGCGCACCATTGTCCCACCCTCTGCGCTAAGAGTCTGCGCCGCTCTCTCCTATATATAATAATTATATATAATATATAAGATGCTGCAATAATACATAAAAACCTTGACGAGTTATCTGATCCTTCGCGCATAGCAAATATTCCTTGAAGACGAGTTATCACGTCCTTCGCGATAAAAATGTTAAACAAGGAGAAAAATCGCCAAACACGAAGTCTGCATCGCCATCGGTATCACATGGAAAATCGGCTGGCTATATGAAGCCAAAGAATATGATTGCACATGTATTTACACACGGAGTAAAATCGCCAAATACGAAGTCTTGTAAACACGTATCATGATGAATATATTTCGTAGGTAAAGAATTTCAAGAAACATTTCACAAAGTCAGTGACAAAGTATTCGTTTTAAATACCGCATGAAAAATATAGTTAATAATCGAAAATATATATATAAATTAAAATCAACATAATTTAATTAAATATTAACTCCCCTCTTTGCCCTCCTCTAGTATTTTATCCTTGATTATTAGATTTATTCTATTGTTACTTAGTAATGATCATTGGTTAAACTTCGATTGTTATTGGATGTAGAAGGTTTCAACAATCACTCTTATTATTGTTGTTAACAGAAATATTACTGTTTAATGTTGAACAAACGCACAAAATACACACAATATAATAGATGAAACAATAAATTCTCCTTCTGCGGCTCTTTTAAGAATCATTTCTCTTTTTGCAACTGATCGTTGTGTGACTTTTTTTGCTGAGCTATGCTTAGTGCGTTTTTTGAACATTTCAATGAGGCTACGGCCATCATTGGATGGATCGTCTTTTGGACTTTGGAAGGATATGTTGCCACTATCCTTCCTGAAGGGTATGGAACTGAATGAACAGCAGTACAAATGGGAATGGTTTGGGTATGGGATTATCTGTTGTCTGGTAAGGTACAATCAGCGTTAAACAGTCAGTGCTAGATGGTATTTCAACTAGTAGAACACCTGTGAGAATTTGCCCTTTTCTTGCCTGTTGGTAGCTTTGAGTTGGTTTTCTTTATGGCAAAAAAGCCATCTTTGCCTAAGCTGTGCCCCATTCATGAAATTAAAATATTTGTACCAATTTATAATAAATTCAAAACATGGAATCTCTACAAAATCTAAATGTCTAAAAGCGTAAAAATGCGAGCCATGAAAAAGTGTAATAATAATGTAAGAAATGGTACTGTAAGAAAACCGTGGACATTCTACAAGAATGTGTAAAAGAGACATAGGACTGTCAGAAATTAAGCAAAATGATGTTGAGTCCTCCATCAACAAATGTCGTTGGGGGAATAGAGTGTGCCCAATCCTCAACCTAGTTAATATTGTGTCCGATTTTTAGCTGTGTAAAATGGGTCAGAGATCTATTGTAGGCTTAAATGTATGAAGCTTATTACCAATTTGTGTGTCCCATTAAGTTTCCCATTTGGAATGCAAAATGTGACTTTGTATATATTTCTTATAATCAGAAAAAAGAATCTGTGTTGTCAAGAAAATAGTAGCCATTTAGGTGCTATATCAGTCTTTTCATTTCTCGGAATTCTCACATGTACGAGTACCCAACATAAAATAATTTGAAAGCTCTTCTTGGTAAGTTTGTCATACAAGTTTAAAATGTCGAAAAGCAAAAGATGGCTGTATAGATGATAGGGATTCCAGAGTACTCAGTACATCATTGAGTATTTTATAGATATCCGCAGAACAATCTGAAGTAAACAATAAGGCTTTTAAAATAGCAGTTACTTCTGCAGCAAAAAATGAAACAAACAGTATTTTGTTTATCAAAATGTTGAAAGGAATTCAAGTATTAGCTGCCATTAGATTTCCAGGGTGGTAAGATAAATGATTGTTCAGAAACTATTTGTTCCTTCTCTAGACGTAGTTCTGAAACCGAGCCGGCCTTCTCTATGAAAGGGGCCAGATACAAAGAACCATTTAGGACCCTAAATTTTTTGTAAAAAAAAAAGCTACAAATACGAACACATACAAATTTTTGCAATTTCCTTTTCGATGCTTAGTGTGGCAAGTGCGTTTAAGCGTTATGCACACATGCGTGGTAGCAGAAAATTCTTTATTAATTTTAATTTCTTGAAAACGCGCTCAGTATTTATTAAAGAAATTGGCAATGTAAAAAAAAGTTTTAACATAGTTAATACATTTACAAATAAATCATTATAATTATTAATTAGTCTATATTGCAATACGCGTTGAGCGTTATTTAAATCTCTTTCATTCAAAATTAAATCCTGTAGCAAAACAATTATTTAATCTACATTGTTATCATAAAAGGTTACAAAGTTTGTGGGATATTTTTCTAATTCATGTTTTTCTAGAGTGTTTATATCAGTGATTAACTTGAAATACTTTAAAATCTTTTATCTGTGCAATAACAGTATTATTTTTCAGAGCTAAAAAAATATCATCTAAATTCCTCAAAGGGGTTTTTAAAAATTTCATTTTCTTCTGTTTAGAAATACAATTTTTCACTTTTTCAAATTCGTTTTCCAGAAAATTGTTCTGAAAGATTCAAATTACGTGCTATCGTTTTTGCTTCGTCTAAAACTGAGTTAAATTTTGTTCTTAGTTCTTGGATTTTAGTTTTAATTTTATTGGCTAAATTAAAAGCTCAGTCGGGAACAATTGTCTTGATTTGAAATAGTTTATTGATAGTGCTATTTAAAAAAAATATTGCAAACCATACTATTAAACATAAAACTAAATGTCATTTCTTGTATCGAATCCATTAGTTTTAGCTCCGGATACAGCTATATTATTGTCATTTGTATCAATAAATCCATTACAAGTTTGTTCAAACTGTATATACACTACTTTAACCGAATCTATTTTGGCTTTCCAAAGAGTGTAGCATAATGGTTTAAGAGTAACATTTAAATCATTTGTAGAATTTCCCATCTTTTTGTAGATTCAGAAAATAAGAAATATAAACGTTACAATATCCAAAAAATTGCTATATTTATTGCTGGAAGCGGCATCACAAATTAATAAATTAAGAGAATGTCATAGGCAAGGCACATAAATTACATGAGGGTTTAGAGCAGTTATTCTATATTGTACACCTTTATATTTCCTTTTCAAGTTGATACCGTTGTCGTATGCCTGTCCACTACAATCCATAATATCTAAATCAAGATCACTTAATATTTCTAATTGAGCGTTTGCTAGTTCTTCTCCAGTCACATCAGTAACTTCAATAAACCCTACAAATGTCTCATTTATACTTAATCTTTTCTCTTCAAAATTTACATACCTAATAAAACCGGAAGTTTGTGTTTTATGGGGAAAAAATCAACTGTAGAATCCATCTGTATACTGTAATATGTGTCTACTTTTGTATAGTCTTTAATTTTGTTAAGATCTTCATTTCCTAACGTAGGAATAATTTGTTCTTATAATGTATGTGCTAATTCATGCACAATTTTATTTTTGGAATTTTTTGATGTTTTTGTCTAGGATCCATAAACACAGAGTCGTATTTACTTACTAATTCGAATAAAAAATTTCCATTATTAGACGTGTCTATTATTTCATGGTTTCCTCGAAGAGGAAGATTATTATATGTTAAAAATAGAATCACATACAATTCTTTGAGATAACAATTTAAGTCGTTCCGTTTCTTTATTTATATTAATTTTATTTGTTTTATCAAGAGTCGAGCGTAAATTTAGTCGTTTCAGTAATTATTTCCAAGCAATAAATGAATTGAGTGACAAATAGAATACTCATGATCTTAAATTTCAATTTATAGCTATCTCCAGTTATTATAGACACCTACAAATCGTGGAACCTATAAATAGAGGAATTTTATTTCCTTTGGAAAATAATGTACAGGAAAAACAAAATACCGAATCTTGCGTTTTTGAATAAATCAACCAGCTAAGAAGTTGCATTTCACCATTTGGCACTTTAAAAAAAAAAAAGTAGCAAGTAGTTGAAAATAATCTACTTTCAGCATTCTTGGCAAAAACTCCTTTGTGTTGTACAGGTTTGTTTTTAACAGAAAGCATTTTAAAATTATCAGTTATAATGCTCGGTCATAAACCTGAATCACTTATATGCACTTGAACACATTTGTTAATGTCATTTTCTTCGTTATTTTCTGATTCAATCATATTTGTGTAAACATATGCTTCTTCAAAGACTTTCATAGTTTCTACTCTACAACATTATGTAGTTTGTGAGGAACATTCTTCGCCAGTTGAAGCTTGAATTGTAACTTCTAAAGTCGAAGCAATTTCATTGTCAGAATTACTTTGTAGATAAGAAAAGAGATATATTCATGAATTTTTAAAATTTAGCTTTTCTGCTTTTTCCTTTTTTTGAAATCAAGTCTCGACACCTAAAGGGATACTTCCCTGGCATGCACATGATTATATCTATCAATATTAAATATTTTATAGAATTAATTATCAAATTTATAAATGCAGTTTAACCTAGTAGGTGAGATAAATGACAGTACTTTATGTTTATAATATATTGCACACTTGCATAAAACTGTAATATATCTGTAAACTTCGTATATTTCAAAACCCATCTAATGTTCCAGTTAAATTTCTTCCACCCTTCTTTCCATCCCGCTATTACCGTTCAGAACATTATTTTAGACCTTGATCATGTTGGGGGCCCCTCAATCGCGGGATCCCGGTGCATAGTATCCACCGTACCCTCCAGATGGCCGGCCCCGCGCATCACAGAAGAAGCGACAAAGCCCGTAAATACGTCAAATACTGTCAGTTGAAAAACACGACTGGCGGTAACCGCGTTCCATAGTAGCCCCAAGGTATTCGAAATGCTGACTGATACAGAAATTATGCTTTTTGTGATTCTTAATATAAAAAAGAAAACAGAGGACGAATTTTGGAAATTTTTCTTGTCAACAGCCTGATTTCAACATTTCGGATAGATGGACATTTAAGATTTCATTTTATATAACTCGGTGTATTTTTGAGCTATTAAAATCCCTATACGAGAATATACAGATTTAAAGACGGTAAGCTCATTGTCGTATTTAGCTCAAATTTATTGTTACTCATGATTTCTAAAGATAACCCAATATGTTAAGTTTAATATACAAATTATTTTCGTTAATATATTTGTTATTTGTATTTTATTATTAGTTAATATTTTAGCTAAAAGTCTTATTAGTAATTATATTAATTCGCATTTTAGTTTTATTAAATTCAAATATTGTAGTCACTTTGTTTATATATAATCAGGCAGATAGACAGACTTCATTTAAACAAACGTTATTTAAATTTCTATAGAAATCTATAAATTTGGAGTTAAGACCAAATATGGAGTTTCCCCTGTCTAGCTTATTGTGTTTTTGAACTAATTTGTTCTAAAAAAATCGACATACAGATATAATAACGTGTAGGATGTCTGAAGCAAGTTCATTCGTCCAAATCTCGAGAAGATTTGTTTTAACAAATAAATTTTTTATGAGGGTTTTTTTTTGTACAAAAAAGTAAGAGACGAGATTTTACATGCATATCATTTAATAATTTAAAAAAAATATTTCAAAGGTTCCATTAATTAAAACCAGTGACAGTTGCCTCTCAAAATTTTTCGCATACTCTCTAATAAACTTGCGCTATAGAACGTCTTACATGGTTTTGGCGTATAATAGTTACGAAATATCAACTATTGGCGTGAATTTAGAACTTTTACCGATTATTTTTTCTTTGCCGATTAAATCCTGGCATACTTTAATCCAAAAATCGAATTGGTGTTTTAGACATGTTTTTCTCAACCGGCTAAAACAAAAAATATTGACACAAATCTGCACTTGAAATCTCAAAAGTTCATAACTAATTTGATACATTGAAGTCACTGCATTATTGAATTATTGCGTTTACATGTTTTTGAAAGTACAGATTGACAGACAGCCAACCAGTCTTTGAATTTGGCTCGAAATTTGAAAGGTATCTAAACTATAGATGTTATAGAGTACTGGATTTTATGGTACTACATTTTGAAATTATCGTGTTAATTTATATTTCAACTGCCGGACAGACGGTCGTCTACAGAACAGATTTTCTTAAAATTTGATAGAAACCTTCAAAATCGGTGCATACTAAATTTCAGCCGTACAGCTTAAAATGTTTTTGCGTTATCGTTATCACAGACAGACAGACGGGCACTTTTCAAAAATGTGTTTTTCTCATTCAGAAAAGTCTAAAACGTAGAGATTCCTTAAAATCACGACTTCGAATTTTTTGTCGATATTTATACCTTCTCTATACTACGTATGCTAGAAATTAAAAAAAAAATAGTTTTGTCGAAACTAAAATAACCATAAACAATTGCCGAGTAAAACTTCACACAATCCTCGACATATTAATCGATGTTTTCCTCAAAAAAATCCAGACACCGAATAACGATCGACTATAAAGAAGAAACCCATTGAGACAATCAGAGTTGTCAAAGAGATTAGAGAGTTAATGGGGTCTTCAATCCATAGAAGCGGATCCAGACAGCAGAAGAAGTGTCGTCAGACTAAAGTTACACAACTTAAAACACCCGAAATAATTCTGTCTTTTTGAACTGCCGACAGATAAAGTACTTCCGCAAATCGTTTTTCAGCTTTACCCGAGGACCAGGTGCAGCAGTTTTAGTTTCGGATGAAGAAAAACAAATGAAATTTATGTCTCATCCACTGGGAAACAAAACGAAAGTAATGTCAGTCAGTATATTTGGAAGTTCTTCCTAATAAACGTGGTGGGATTGAGGTCTGTCTTAAATTGTTGTTGCCACAGCGAATAGGGAATATATCAAACTAAATTGAATTTTTCCTTTGGAAAGGCAAGCAGAGAAAATAGAATTTAACGAAATGGCTAAATATTATTTTTGTATGTTGAAAAAAAAACTGCGTTCGGATGAAAGAATTCTAAAAGTGCAAACGATGTTTTTGCAGTGTTTTTTTTTCTTCTTTTTTATAAATATTTTTGTAATTCGTTGAATTTAGAAAGAGTTTTAATAGAAGAGTTTTTCAGAAAAATATTGAATGAGGTAATTAAGTATTTAAATTTACTCATTTAATTGAATGAGTCCATTTTCGTAGTAGTATTAGTATTAATACTTTAATAGTTGAATTTTTAGTATTTTAATAGTTGAATTTTTAGTATTTTAGTAGTTGAATTTTTAGTATTTTAGTAGTTGAAATTTTAGTATTTTAGTAGTATTTAGTATTGGTATTTTAGCAGTATTTGGTAATGGTTGAATTTAAGTAATCCGAGGATGTACATGGACTTTTCTATTGAAGACAATTCCATAACATCGTAACGCTATTAAAAACACTTATATCCGATTTATCTTCTAAATGTCAGAGCACATTTCTTCTCTATATTAGTTATCTTACTAACTAAGCAGGTATTAAACATAGTCCTTCTTCCTTAGCTTTTACCAATTGTAAAATATCAACTTGGCAAAAAATATTTTTAAATAATTGCCAAAATTTAGTAAAAATTCTCGCGACTTTTAAACTAAAATAATTTAAAAGACAATGTTTCAAATTCCAAAACTATGTAACATTTATTTTTGTGCAATAATATTTTCGGAAGTTATCACTCAAAAACGCTTAAATTCAGCTTAATTTTTAATTAATTAAAATTTTAAAAAAAGCCTCCTGAGGTGTATATCCCCATCCTACAAATTATATATGTTCCAAATACTGTAGTTCCAGATAAAACGGTCTAACCTGTAAATCGCCAACACACACGCATTCGTCTTTATTATTTGTGGAGATAATTTCCGAGAATAGATTTCATAGTTGACTTGAAATTCAAACCGTTTTCATTGTTCGACCAAATATTCAATCGCGTAATATTTTTCTATAGTTGAAATCTAAAGAGGAAAGATACTGTTTATTTGTATAATTTACAAAATGAATAAAAAAGTACATTTTTAGTACTAAAAAAAGTTTAAGAGAGATATATTAACCTACGTATTGCATTTATGACGATGCTCTGTTATCAAGGAACTGCCTAATAGAGGTTCGAATATATATTAAACAGAATTCGCGTCGACGTATTGGCATAGGGGTAGCGCGTCTTCTACATAATCTGGGTGTCCCGGGTTCGAATCACTGTTCGGGCATGGTTATTCTTCTTCTGTTTTCTATCTGTGAGGCGTGTGAATGTGACGCATGTAGTGGATAAGGCGTACTCTTGGCCATAGCTGGCGCTGCTGAAAAAACAAGAGACGCTCACTCGGCTTAAATCGCTGATTGATAACTGCCGGCGGGCTTATGAAGTGGCACACGTCACAACAACAACAACAGAATACGTATAAGACAATTAAAACAAGACAGCTCTAATGTTTGAAAATTTGATTGAATCATCGACATGAAACTTTATCCCATTTAACTAATATTAAATATAACCAACTTTCTTAGTGCACTGGCTGGTCGCCGAAGGTGATTACTAATTACGTAATTATTTAGGAAATATGCATATAACCAACATTACTGGTGGACTAGATAGGAAGTTGATTAGTAATTAAGAATTACATTGTAACATATTGTTGCACGCTGTTACGTGTGTTGGATGGCAGTAATATTCATTTCGGGTATCGAATTTGCCGCTTTTTTTGCGCATATTTTAAATTGAAACAAGACGCCGTTTGACAGTTACATCACTTTTGGTTTCATCGCTACTGTGTAAACAGTGGTTATATGCAATCATTTCATCTATTGGCTTTCGTAATTTTTTGTAAACTTTGGCTTGTCTTTATGTACTTCCGTAAATAAATATTTTCACTATCAGACTAATCTATAATACTCACTGTGCTGACAAATTTTTCGTGTTTGTCAAACTAGATCAAGGGCATGTTGTAGAAAATATGATTTCCAAATAATGATGTAATTATTATTTTAATCGTGAATTAACAGAATAGAATACCATATCCTGCACTTGAAATCACGGATCAGTTGAATGGACATGAAGTGGAAGACACAAGAATAATAAAAGACATGAAATGATTTACAAAAGAGTATAAAAGACCGCAGACATAAAGCAATAAAAAAAGAACAGATTCACAGAAGGCAAATTAATAATAAAAAAAAACTACACAAGAAACTACGAAAGGCACAAAGGATTATAAAAACAATATGCCAAGAATATATGCGCAAAACATAAAATAATTTAATGCAACTGAAAGAGAACGTATTATGTTCTTAACATAAAAGAGTATTAATTATGACGAAAAGAATATAACAACAATAAGACAATAAAAGGAGAATAAACAACATAAAAAGAATTTATTATTTACTATAATGTAAAATAATAATGGGAAGGAGTATGCAAATAGAATAACAACGAAAAATTAAAATAAAACTTAAAAAATGGTAAATCGTTTGGCTTTTAAACTGCTTTGAAAAGCTGGCTGTTCATGAACGATATTATTATTTTCAGATTTCAGTATGAAGTTGTCTTCCACCTTCTAGAATTAAGCTAGTTGGAATTTAAGTTTTGGTTTCCTCGCATCCATAACATTTACAAGATGCATTCTTACAAAATGGATGTTCTAACCCATATTTTCATAGTTCTACCTTGCCAATATTTTGAAATTCTCAAAAACACAACTTCCATTCTGAATAAAAAGTGATAGAACAAGCGGGTATGGTCTAACTTACATGGAAATGGCGTAAAATAGTTACGAAATATTTATTTTTAGCGTGAATTTAGTGTTTTTACTGAGTCTATAGTGTCATTCTTGGCGAGTTATTTGGCGATTTATCTCTGGCATGAATTAATAGGATTCAAAATTAGAATTTATGTTTTAAACATGTTTTTCTCAACCCAAATTTAAACATGTTTTCCTCAAAACAAAATATGACAATAAACTTCACTTGTAGAAATAGAATCACATACCAAATTTGTAATACTTACGCTATCTCGTTTACATGTTTCTGAAATTACAGACCAACAGACAGTAAACCAATAGTTAGATTTCGCTCAAAATTTGACAGGTGTCTACAGTCTAGATGTTAAATTGTTGTGCCGAATTTCATCTATATAGCGTTTTTCGTTTTATAATTATCTTGTTAACTTATACTCGAACAGTGGGACAGATATACGTCAGCCTGAGAGATAGTTTTCGAGATTAGAGTTTAGTTAGTTAGAGGCGGCTTAGATAGTTTTAGAGAGATTTCGCCAGTAATAGTTTCTGATACACTAGTATTTTTTTGTCCATTCTTGATTAAAATTAACTATTCTCTGTAGTTCTTTACATTTTCTTACTTCTTTCTTCCGCAAAACCGTTATGGTAGCAATACCAATAATACCTATAACCATAACCATTTTTCTGTTAGAGTATTGATCGTTTATAACCGCTTATTCCATAACTGACACTTTTTTTTTCTTTTATACAAGTCAGTAATATCAAATTAACTTCTAACTTTTCCCTAAATTCTGTGAGGTTGGGATCAAACTTATCTGAACATTTTTTGCTTTTAGACTTGAATAGATTCCTGTATTTAGTATAATAATCTTTTATCATTTGTGAAATTCTTTTGCTAGAAGCAACGGGAATAGAAGCTCTTGACCATATTTATTCCATCATGGGAACTAAAGTGTCCTATATTTTGCTTGCAGAAGGATCCTTCTCTGAAACAATTTTATGGTTATGTCTAATATAACAATAGCACTACATTCGTAACTAGTGAGTTCAAATTCGAGCAAATCACTAAATTTTCCAAAAATAGAACACTCCGATATTTGTATTGTTTTCACTAATTTAGACTGAGCCCTTTTTACTCACAGCAAAGCACACAAGCGCACAAACTAACAAATCAGTTACGTTACTCAGTTACACAATATACGGAGCGGAGATGCCAACTCAACTGAACTCGGCAAAGCCACTGATTTGTAACCAAATCTGTCCTTGTCAATGATTTCATATATTTAAAGATAAAAAAAATGATTTAATTATTTTAATTTTTAAAGTTTATTTATGTTTAAATGCTCACTGTT
>JAPMOR010102596.1:6468-19317 GCA_026543865.1 Argiope aurantia | reverse complement strand
TATATATATATATATATATATATATAAAGATAAATTTTAATGTTACTTTATTTTACTTTGAAAATAAATAGGAATTTTTCGAGAATATTTTAACAAAGATGCAACCGAGTTTCGTATTTTTGCATTCAACTTTCATATAAAATACTAGTTTTACAAATTGTACTAAAATGGAAAAAATAAATTTCCAAATAAAAGCTTTATTAAAATAGTATCTTATCATAACAGCAGCTCTTAAAATACATATTTAAAGTTGCTGCAAAAAAATTATATCTGAAAGTAAAAGCAGTTTTTGGAAATATATATTATTTATGGCCCATTAAAACCACAAAGCATAAAAACCGAAAAAATAAGGTAGGAAAACGATCATCTTCCAGTCAACTAATGTGTAATAAAATATTCATATTTAGCAGTGCTCCTTTAAAATGTTAAACAGTTTCAGGAAAAATATGCTGAATATAAATCATCGTAATCTTGCAGCAAGAAAGATAAAAAATGTGGAATATTTAAATTGTAAATTTTTAAATCAGATAATGCGTTATGGCTTGCTTGTTTGATTTATTGTGACTGCAAAATTTTAGGGAATATTTAGTCTCAGGAAAAGAAGTTATTTACCAACCACAGGTCTTATCAATAAATGAAGATAATTTTTAAAAAGAAAGATAATAGCAACAATGTTATGTAAAAGAAAATTAGTGGGAACTTTCTGTTCTTGGCTTCATCCCATTTTTATATTATTTCACACATTTTGTGTTTCGTGGCATTGTGCGAAATTCGAATATTCATTTTGGACCACGCCACCTGCCTTTAAGCGATTGAGTCTAGATTTTGACTTGTTTTAATTTTGATGTCTAAGTGACATCCAAAATTGCTGCATTTCTCATCGACACATATATGCAGTTGAAGGAAATTTCAATAAATACGATATGAAAAAATTTATTATGAAGTTTTGATGTTTTTTTTTCATTTATTTTCATTATAAGCAATGTCTGAGCAGACATACAGACTCCCATTCATTTCGAATTTATCCCGACATTCCGAAGAGATATGAGATACTATTGTAAATATCGTTTGCCAAATCTCATCCATGTAGCTCGTTATGTGTTTAAATTATGTCTACTAAATTTTGAATTTATGTCTGACTGAAATCATATTTACAGGCAGATATAATTTTAAAAATTAGCTTTATAATTCAGAAAGGTTTGAAACGTAAAGATCCATCGAATTTAAAAAGTCAATTTTTTTGGTAATTACAGTGTTTTTTTTTTCTTTCATACAAAGCAAAATGAAAAAGTAAAAAGATCCTAATAAAATGTTTTAAGAAAATAAGAATTTAATCGGAGATTAATAGGAAAATAGGAGTTAACTATTTTAACTTTTACTGAATATTCAGAAATTTTATCTTTATAATTATACTTTGTCATAATTATTTTATAATATTTCTCTATTTTTCGATAAAAATCTTACATTTTACCAAACTACTAAAACTATATTGAAAACCTTTTTATTTTTACTTTCGTGTGTACGAAATATAGAAAAAGTATAATAATCGACAATAAATTCGGACTCGGGATTTTGAAAAATCTCTGAATTGCAGAACTGTCTAAGTCGAAAAAGCTCATTTTTGGAAAACGTTCGTCTGTCTATCTGTATGTTTGTCTCAAAATTAGTTAACTCGAAAAAAGCTTTGAGTAAGATAGATGAAATTTAATGCACATTTCTAACATCAAATTTGTATATTTGTATTCTGAGCAAAGTCCTTTCAGAAGTCTGTCTGTCCAGCTGTTCGAATGTAAGTTAATATGATAACTACAAAACGAAGAGAGCTAGATGAATAAAATTCAGTATACAGATTTAACATTTATAGTGTAGATATATATAAAATTTTGAACCCAATCCAACTAGGGGTTGACTGTCTGTCGGTCTGTACTTTCAAAAAATGTAAACGCGATAACTCAAAAACGCAGTGCCTTAATTTTATTAAATTTGGTATGTGATTTTGTCAGTATAGTTGTAGTTTTTTGTCAATTTTTTTTTCTAATCGGTTGAGAAAAACTCACTTAAAACACAAATTCGATTTTCGAATAGTAATTATCACATGCTGAGTATATTAATCTCTAAACCTCTCGTAAAGGATTAACATGATATATTCAGATAAAATGCTAAATTCACACCAACGGTTAATATTTCCCAAGTATTGAACGCCAATACCATTCGAGGCGTTCTCTGGGGCAACACCTTTATCAGAGAGTATGTGAGAAAGTAACGGGGAGGCCATTCCTCCTAGTTTATTATTTAGTGTTTTATACATTTAGAATTTAGTGTTTTATATATTTAGTATTTAATGTTTTATATATCTAGTATTTCTCAAATTAATTTCTAGATGTCGCCACATCTATTTTTTGCTAAATTAATAAATTAACTATATAATAATTAAGAAATATAAAGTTATTAAATTATTCCATTGTCATCGAGAACCAATAATTGGGCATAATTTCAGACCTCAAATATTATGACGTGAGTGAAAAGCATATTTTAAAAATTCCATCCTTAATACGAAGCTCGCGAAGATAAATAGAAGATTAAAAGAAACGAAATGATTAAGTAAACCACTGATGTGAAGAATGTTTTTTATTTAAAAGTTTAATTCAAAATAAAGGGATTAAAAAGACAGACCCCCTCCTCACCTTCAGAAAGCTGCTGATTCACTTTTTATCGTTTTGTTGTAAGAAAGTCACAGAGAACAGTTTTACAGCATACCTATTGTTGATTTATCTGTTTCTATCTTACTATTGGCAGGGTACATTGTTCAAGTTGTCGGAAGATTTGCGCAACCCCAGCCAAGCGCAAAGGGTTCATAAATCAAGTGGTTGAACAGGGACTGGCGCCGCAGAAGACATTCAAAGCGCGAAGATGTATAATCCTGCGCGAAACCTGAGAAAACATGATTCGACGGTTGTGAAAAATGTATTGCTAAATCCGTTGTTGTCGTCTTCACATCCAACAAGTGTGTTTGTTTGTTTAGTATTGATATCCGACTCAAGTTCACTGCATTTCCAGCACAGCAGTTCTAAGAAAGTTGAAAGCAAGGAAAAAAATATTATAGAAGACTCAAAACTTGTACATTCTAGCCTTAAATCCCGTAGCTCGACAGTCTTTTGGCCGAGTTTTGATTCGTCTTTTTAATCTATTTTCTAATGTATTCTGATGATGATTAGTCGTAAGTGGAGACGGGAGTCAAAGTGACTCCGCCTTGTTCATTCGCTCTGATTTTCATGTGTTATTTTGCTCTTTAATACAATCCTCTCCTCAGTTCCTTCAAGTTCTTCTTTCAGCGGTATCTTGGCAAAAGTCTAAGTATGAACACGTGTGTATAACCGAGTTATCCTTTTTCAAAGTTTTTGTTCATATTTATGGAGTTATTGACCCCATGTCTCTGAAACTGCTTTTAATTTGAATAATCCAAATAAAATAAAAAAAATATTCTTAAAATAATATTTTAAAATATTGTATTCTTGATTTTTGTTTGTTAAATTCTAACAATTATTAACGTTAGTGTCATTCCGTCATATCTAAACGAAGTAAATACTCATTAAAAGATTGTTTAGGTTTTTCTTATAACACATTTCCAAAATTTAATATGTTAATGTTACTTATGGCACTCGCCATACACAAGCTCGTTGTCTAAGTCAGCGATTTAAGCCGAGTTTGAACAGTAGGTTTTGAGGGTAAAAGCCCCTGAGCACCCAAGGGCAAACGTCTGACTTCTAGCTCATATGAAGATGACACACACTCGCTTGCACAACCCCTTTTGCCAGGGGTGAGGGGGGTAAAGAACAACCCTGCTTGAACCCGGAAAGCCCAGATTACGTAGAAGACGCGCTACCCCTGGGTCAAGACGCCAGACAACATTTAATATATTTAATAATAATATTTTTAATAATTTTGTTAACTACATGATTTCCAGAATGTATTGTGTCTCCAAAATAAATTCGAATGCTGCTTACAACAGAAAAAAAAAGAACAATGGAGTCATTTTGACTCTATGTCTCTGACCGCGTGAGGAAATTTATGTCTCCCGTTACGGGTTAGGTGTGTGCCAAAATGGCATTAAACCAGTAAAAAAATCGTAATTAAAATAAAAAAATATTTAATTTAAATAGATGTCAAAAGACTAGCCATTCAAAAAGATCTGTCATGCGCATACGTATTATATGCAAAAGAAGCTGAAGACAGCCAAAAAAAAAGTCGAAACAAAAAGTAAAGAAGCAGGCATAAAAAGAAAACTTGAAGAAGGTCTAAATACCTCCTCAAACAGAAGATCCCACATAATACTTTACAGTAACAGAATCATTTAAACATAATTAATAAATAATAAAATTTACCAAAAATAGGCAATTTGAGCTTAGAAAAAGGAAAAGAAAAGAAGAGAATTTTTAGTTATGTTTCAAAATATAATATGTTTAAAAGTTACTTTTCTGTATATAAAAGTGATAATATACAAATCTATTCAATATTTCACTATGCAAATGAATATAAATTCTGTGGCCAGGTTGTAAATATAATAAAGTGGCAATAAAAAGGTTGTGATATAAAATAATTTTTTGTGGATGCCAGAATCCCGACAATTAAGCCACTGAAATATTTGTTTATAATTGATATAGTGTTCCAATATTATTTTAATTATGTAACAGAAATTCCATTTTAGACAATCGACTCAAAATCATAAGATATCAATTTATTTAAAAAAAGAATTCTGATAATTTAATCGCAATAAATTATTATCGAGTCTCTATTTAATGAATTCATCATTTAATTTAGAAACTTTGTAATAAAGAAAATTTGTCAGATAGAATTTTGTAAATTGAATTTAAAAACTAGTGAGGAACTTGTAATGATGCTTTCAATAAATTTAGTATAAAGAACACGTTTTTCATGAATTTTTTCACTGCTCTTAAAATAGAAAAATGTAACATTCTTTTAAACCATATTCTATTCTTAACGTAAATAGAAAAATTACTCCTCATAATACTAAATCAGGATTCTGTACTGCATTAATAGCTTGTCTATAATTAGTTAGTTGCTTGTATTTATGTTTTTTATACTATTTTTAATTGCCACAAATTGCTCCTCGCATCGAATTTGGATTATTTAATATTCACCTCATGTTTGGCTAAAGGAAAAATAATGAAGTATTTTTATACGATTTGGAATCATCAAAAATTAGAAGATAATATCTTTGAAAATATTTATAAAAAGGATTGATTTTAACTTTTAATGTAGGAACAATTTTTTTAAATTTAAGTATGCAATCTAAAGAGAATCTTATAAGGTTTTAAGTATTCAGAAAATTGAATTTATTAAGTGCACGAAAGCAGAGTAAATCTCATATTTCCATGACATTATCAAACGTTTGCCCTAAATTGTGTTTAAATACAAAGTTATAAAATGTTCTATTCATCTAAACCGATCTATCTTTTAAAAGATCCATCTGCCGAAAAATAAATTGATGAAAAAAACTTTTGAATAAAATATATATCGAGAAAATATTCCTGACCTAATGCTAAAAATATTTAAATACAAAGTTAAAAATGTCACTCAATAAATAAAGTTTAAAATAAATATCTTTTGAGCGTTTTCAAAACAGCAATGCATATAATTAAATATATATTCGGCAATCATCGTCTGTAATGGCAGACATGATTTCGCACTTTATGAGTTTGTTTTCAACCTCCGGACATTTCATTTCAGTATTTTGGCGACATAGTAGCGTCGCTTGTCGCAAGTGCACTGGATTCCAGCCAAAGATCGCGGACGATAACTGGGTCAAAAACTTTTTTTCCTGTAAATTATGACCGACAACAAAAACGAAAAAGTTTTGTGTAATATTCAGAACTTCTTTTTTTTCCACCCGCAAACAAAGGAATTTCTTTTCTACAATTCTGTGGAGTGTTTCTAAATTTATTAGTTCGCTGGAACTAAAACTCCATTATCGTCTGACCTTCGAGACAATGGTCGCCATGATTTACACCCCTGACGATAGCAACAGCACGAAATCGTTTTCCCCTCCTCCTGCTTCATCGTTCTTGGATTTTCGAGTGGTAAACAAACCGTCTGCACCTGTTTTTCGAATAACATCAATCACGGAAAGCGAAAACTTCATTGGCAAATAACCAGAAGACAAAACTGATAAACAAACCAACGCAGCCCTGAAGGAGTTATCGCTTGTAGTTATTGTTAAAGACAAAGTGACATTTTAAAAGCAATAAAAAATATTTTGTGGAGTGGTTAGTTAATTGCTTTGAGGATTTTTACTCACTTGTGTTCGAAGAATTCAAAGAGAGAGGCATTGTGATCAAGAAAAAAATTCAATCTTGAGATTTTGATTTATTTTTTATGGGCTGAACGTCTGTCTGCCTGTAAAAAGTTAAATAACCGCAGTTTGAAATTGTTACTTTGTATTGCAATGCAATTGCAGTTAAACCATCTGTGTGAAGATTTTTTTTTAATGAATTCTTTATTATCACTTTCATCACGCATTGTGTTGACTTCATTGCATTTCTTAACACGTAACTGGAGATATAAATTTCTTCACGCGGCCAGAGACATGGAGTCAAAATGACTCCATTGTTATTTTTCTTTTTTTATCTTCTGTAAACAGCATTAGAATTTATTTTGGAATTACAATATATTCTGAAAATCATGTAATTACCAAAAATATTAAAAATATTAAATGTTATAATATTAAATGCTGGAAAGATGTTACAAGAAAAACCTAAACAATCTTTCAATGAGTATTTACTTTGTTTAGATATTACCGAATTACACAGATGTTAATAACTGTTAGAATTGAACAAACAAAAATAAAAAAATACAATATTTTAAAATATTGTTTTAAGAATATTTCTTTATTCTTTTTGGATTATTCAAATTAAAAGCAGTTACAGAGACATGGAGTCAATGACTCCATAAATAACAACAAAAACTTTGAAAAAGAATAACTCAGTTATTTTTTTTCATACTTATATTTTTGTGTTCATGCACGTGTTAATGCTAAGACTTTGCCAACATGCTGCTGAAAGAACAACTTGAAAGTACTGAGGATATGATTGTATTCAAGGGCAAAATACCACGTGATAAGCAGAGTTAATGAACAACGCGAGTCATTTTGATTCCTGTCTCCAGCTACTCTACAAATATGTCATGCTCTGCAACTGCAATGTCTTCATCAACCTGGAGAAAGTTAATCAACTCTTATATTCTTTAAAAACTTCTATGTCTTTCAGATGCTGCCAATTCGATAAGAATCGATTTTATTATTTTTGTTATAACTTCGGCAAATGCTAAGTCGTGAAGTAGTGAAGTGAAAATTAATCAGAAAAACTTCGCGATATATAATCTTTTGTCATTCGTTATATAGAGATTAAATAACGTGTAACTGCGGCTCAAACTACAATTTCTACGGAAGATTTGTTGAATAGAAAGCTTCAATAAATGGAGGCTTATTGAAAACAAACTCTGCTGTATTCAATATGAAGAAAAACAATTTTGTTCGTCGAAATATAAATCCCCAACTTCAAGGGGAAAAAAATAATGAATAATATTTTTTATTCCCAGGGAAAAAATTAATTAATCGCGAGATTTGTTGAATAAAAAGGAAACTCATCCTTAAATTTCTAAATTGTTATCATTAAATTAAGTAGATAAAATAGTTTACTTTCTTCAGTTTAATTTAAAACATATTAGAAAAACACTAGAGAAATGAGATGGAAAAAGAATTGAAAATCTATTACTGAAATTTCACGATTGGATTAGTGTAATTAAAGTAAAAAGTAAATTTCGATATTGAAATACCTATAATAGCAAAAGATAGAATCTTCAATACATGGGATATGGAATTCCCTAAGAAATGTGAATATTTACTATTTATTTTTCTCTTCTTCTTTTTTCGCTTCAATAAAATTTCTACTGAATGTTTCGTTTCAAGGATTCTATATACGCATTTAATTAAATTATTTGCATTTCCTTGAATTTCTTACTAGATTTCGAAAAAATATATTATCGCATTATTTTCAAAAATCATGAACGCTTTGAGAAAATAGGTTATCAAAATGTTTATTTTACGTATTTAGCATCTTAAAGAAATTCTAGGTTAATCGAATTCCGCTTTTTTGTTTTGTTTACGCAGCAAATGATAAAAGAAAACAAGTTTTATAATTGAAAAAGAGGCCTTTGAAAAATAATAATTTGGTGAGTCTAAAATTATTTTCCGTATCTTTTGAAAATTGTTTGTGGAATTGATGTAAATTAATCATACAGTTTGCAATTCTGCGGAGAAGTTTTTTTATTATTTATTTATTTGAAATTTTGAAACCATTTTCTGAATTAATGAAAAGAAAACATTGGTTTTCAAATTATATTTATTTACTTTTTGTGAAATTGAATAATATTTTATAGCAATTACTACGATAATGAAAATTCATGCGAAAAGCGAACAAACGATATCTTTTCTACGAAAATCATTTATTTATATTAGAAAATAATGCATTTAATGTTAAAAACATAAAGAATAACTGGCATACGTTTCTATTTATTTTTCATGAGTAAAATCCAGTTGTCTTGAATTAATTTCATAAATATAGAATTCAGGATTATAAAACTTATTAAATTTATTGATTGTTTCAATAACATTGAGATATTTTTTTTATTTCTGTGCGAAATATTAAAACAATATCATGATGAAAAAAATTCCTTAAATTTCAACGCAATAATCCTAAGCGTAATAGCATGATAGTTTTTCATGCTTGATTGAATCGCATTCTTTTGATTTGACTGTATCAGCTGTTACATTTTACGCACAAAAAATTTCTACAACGCTCAATTTATAGAAAGCTCAAAAACTTTAAAAAGCAAAAAAAAAAAAAAAAAAAAAATTAAATTTATGATAAAATGAATTTCTGAACAAAGCAATGTTTTTACTTAGTATCTTATTTATTTATGAAATATACAAAGAGAAAACATTGCAATCGTCAAATAATTCTAACTACAAATTTTGACGAATCTCAAGGTTTCAGATCTTTCTGTGTTCGAAAAACACATTTTTAGAATTATGTTTAACTGAAAACACGATAATTTAAAATTACTTTGAGCTAGATGGCTGAAATGTGGTATATGGATTTTACTCCAAAAAATGTAGATTTCTGTTAAATTTTGAACTTTTATAAACTCGTTGATTTGAAGACGTAAGAAGTAAAATAAATGAAATTGGATTCAAAATTTTAGGATCTAAAATGATGGATATTTATCAAATTTGGATTCGAAATTGTCAAAGAGCTGGCCATCTGGCTTTCTGTACTTTCGCATGCATGTAAATAAAGTTCTTTTTTAAAAATTCCAAATTTTCCCATTACTTTTTTTTTTATATAAAACGTAATTTTATTTTTAAAAAAAACTTTATATATTCCTGAATAGAGTACTGTATAGAAGAGCATACAAAAAATATGCTCAATGTGAGGAAAGCCATTGCCGAAAGTTTTAAATTAGCATCTGCTATTTGAGCAACTGGGTGAGAAAATCTTTTTCTTCTCCCTCAATTTCTGGCGGGTCCCCAAAATATCTTCCGTCTTCGAGTCTTCATAAGCTGTGAGATAAATAACGTATTTCACATGGTTAAAGATCAAAGGCAGTTCGTCCAGTTTATCTGGAGATGTTTGAAAAAAAGATAAATTCAAAAGTTTCCGAATACTTTTGAAATCGTTCAGCCTATCTAGATATATTTAAAAAAATAACATAAATTCAAAAATATCCGGATATTTTTGAACATCTAGTGTGAATGTTTATCTCAAATGATTTTCCGATTAGGTATAGGGTTGCAATTACAGTAAAAACCTTGTACATGCATGTTTAATTCAGCTAAATTTGTTTAATTCCATTCTTGAAAACTGGAATCAGAAATAAATAAAAAATAAACAATACTATACGAAAAATTAAACATGTATATCAATACATGAAAAAAAAAAGAACATAATTTTCCCAAACGCCAAGTTATTTACTCCCGAATTTGCATTCAACATCTAGTCGATATTCCCGTATTTTACTTATGCATTAACGATAAGTAAAGCTCATTTATGGAAATTATTATTTGCTTCTGCGTTTACAGCTAAGTGTACCATGAATAAATAATGAATACTAATGAACTATTTCTGCTTTTTAAAGCTCTCCTTTCTATATTTATGACATCTTTAATTAAGAACAGGAGATTGTATTCCTGATTGCGTTGATGTGTGTTTTTATATAAAAAAAAGAACTAAAAAAGAAAAGCAGACGGGCATTACAAACGGGGGATGTTTATTTTTCTTCCGTCTGGAACTGTCTAGAGAGTGTTTATTATTTAGAAAAGTTCCCCGTTCAGCTGACAAGGCTTTTGTTTTTCTGCCTATGAAAATTAATGAACATTTAAAAGTCTCCCAATAGTATTCACGCTTATTTATTTATCGCATTAATATCGCGTTGTGTGTTAACAAGCATTTGGAGCAAATTTCGTCTGAATTGCAAAAACGGAAAAAAATGTTGAGTAGAAAAAGGCTGTTCATCCCATTTCAGAATTATTAGAATTATACTTGCTGTTTTTGTCTCTTCATGAAAAATAAGGAAATAATTTTAGAGTATATATCATCCTTACTCAGAAAACAATTATAAATCGTTTGTAAATTTTTAAATCGTAATAAAAAATTTCTGAAATAGGTTTATGTTTCTATGAAAACGTTTAAAAATATCAATAGTTATATTTGCATTCGTAAATAATATTCTGGTTGATTCATTACAAATTCACCAATATTACTTTAATGTAGAACAAATAATGATTCACGAATTCCTGATTTATGAGTTGAAATTTTTAATAATATTTACTATTTTACAGCACAAGCGTGAAAATTAAATTCAATTGAATATATTCTTGCATATTTGTTAATGCCTTAATTTTCTTGTGATATAAGTGTTTTGTCTGTTCTTTAATAATTTAATAAGTATTTCGTCTTAAAGCCTGTTTAGAGAGCTTTGATATGAAGTGAATAAAACTTCAATGAAGGACAATAAATTCAGTTACTTAAAAGTTCACAATAAAAATGAATAAATAAATAATTCAATTTCTTTATAAGGAGAAAAAAATGTTTTTTTTTATTTCTGCATCTATTAATAATGGAAAAGAATATGTGTGTGTCTGTGTATGTTTGCGTATTAGCGTATCTGTGCGTGCGTATGTTGTTTTTCAGTGAAAATGTCCACCAGGAACATTTTGACTTAAAGAGCAAATTGCGGCAGGGCTATAGCTTGCATGAAGATGGCGACAGGTAAAGCTTGTCTTTCCTCTGATGTAGGCACGACTCGGTCAATCAGCGTCATAACATATTTGACATTCTGTATGACTGTATAGGTTTTCCACTCGAACACAGAATAACGCTCTTCAAAAAATTTTCGACATATTGTCCGTCCTCACGTTGATCCACCAGTTTGTTCGAAAAGTCGTGGGTATGAAAAGATGTGTCGAGAAGGCATCTAATGGCCTAATTAAGTGGATCGATTCTTTGGTACTGCTATTCTTTGTTGATGACTCGACTGTCAATTTTCCCGATACTTTTTACAACATGGACACAGTTCAATCTCAAGGATTGTCTACCACTAGTTGGAGGATCACCTAAACTCCCTGATTCCTCAAAATGTATTAAATTTAGTATCTCATTTAATAAAACTAAGTTTTTTAGAGTTTATTTCCTGTCCTTTCTTCGTCGGAAAATTTCTAAAATAATCTAAAACAATAGTTATAGATTCACAATTCTTGAAGAAAAGTGTGGCCTTGAACGTTCGATCAGTAAGAATAGCATACTGCCAGGATCGAATGGCGAATCCATTTCAAGAAGGCGTTTTCTTGCTGCCTTGATTTGTATTATAATATCATTATAGCATGTGAACGCTTCTCTTTTCAATTTTGGAAACAATTTTAAGCATGGGAAAAAACTTCAATGTCATTCTGATCATATTCTTGTAAGTCGAAAGTTTCCCCAAGTATTAGTTATTTCATTGTGAATTTTTAATATTTGCACAAATTTATGACTGATCCTGTAATTTGATATATAAAGATGTAGACAGAAAATTAAGCAAGTGAACAAAACTGTGTAAGGTTTCTAAAATGGTCTGACTTATATGTCCATTGAAACTTAAAATTTAAAAGCAATTTGTTAAGGAAATCATTAAAACTAAATTACATAAAATATTTAATAGAAATTTTAAAACATATTGATGCCATTGAATTAATCAAAAATGGCAAAGAAGGAATGCTTATTTTTATATAAATCAAAACAGTATACAACGCATAAAAATTTATATAAAAAAATGAATACTATTACGGTAAATCACTGTAGTGGGTGTATGGTGACACAATCAGCAAGCCTCAATAACAAATACCGACGTTTATTGACATGAATTCCAGACGACAAAACACAGTTACACCTTACACAAACTATAAACAGCAGCACTTTTAGCTAACAGCAGAACACAAACTCAATATTGACAAGCATCTCAAAACGCTCATAGAGAGATAATTCATTCAACTAATAACTTGAGCTGAATTGAAGTGACTATCTTCAGCTTGATCTCATGGACCTTTTTGTAATTCCCGATGCAGAGAAGGCTCTTGAAAGAAGACTATAAATCATGTCTTAATGGACATATCGCTAAAATTTCTAAAATCTTCCATTTTATCGAAGACACCAAATTCTTTGCCAAGTTTGTTGCCAAACTCGGGGATCATTGATCCATTTTCCATGCGATGGAAATATCTGTAATATTTTGCTAATA
>JAPMOR010102561.1:16244-36859 GCA_026543865.1 Argiope aurantia | reverse complement strand
AAATATGCCTCAAATCTCAGCTTAGATTGAAAAAAAAAACTTTTTTTTCTCCACAATCTATTAATTTGAATTTTTAAGTTTAAATAATTTCTCTTTTTTTTGCATTTTGTATATGAGGAATTAAAAAGAAATGACAGACAAGAATGATACAAAATTATGAGATCATTACTGAATATGACTTTTCACATTTATATGTATTTTAATAATGAGCACATAAGAAAATAATAAATTTAATTAAAAATAATTTAAAAAACAGGCTTTTATATGGATACTGAAACGGAAATATTTTTCTTTCATTTTAGTAATTTCTTACATTTTGTCATTCATTTTTATTTCTTAATTATAGTTATTATGAAGGTTTGGAATATTTTTTTAAATTTAAAAAAGACGGGTTTATAACGGTAGTTTAATAAAAATTAAATCTGAAAATATCAAAATAGTCTATTGCCATTGAAATTATGAACTCTAAATTCTTACAGATCCGGAAAAAAAGTAAAATGTTGCTTACAAAGGTCATCTTCATTTTGAAACAAGTCAAGGTTAATAAAAGTGTTTAATTGATTTTACTCCCTCATATGTTAATAAATTAACATTACAAGACCATACAGTTCTTGATAGATAAGATAGAAGTCGTAAATTTAAATTTTGATTTGATTTTCAGCACAAAATACTTGTGAATCATAATTCTATCAAACAGTGTTCCATAGTTCAGTAGCGTGAAAAAATACAAGACTGACTCGAAAATATGAGGATAATATTTCCTTCTTAGTTCTCGCTCTCCGGACCCTTATCCTGCTCCAACAGGATATTCTATTTCCCTGCCGGAGGAGATCGAATCGATTTTATTTTAGAATTTTTTTTTCCTATCCTACCCTGTTATTTCTCTTTTTTTTATTGCATTTTCGACGTAGGGTAGAGAAAGTCGTGGATCGAATTTCGTTTACGCTCGTTCGTAAAGACATGTGCACTGGCCGACCATGTTAGAGCAGGAAAAATATATATATATCCCTGCTCCTAGAGAATAAATAAAATGGAATATAAAATTTGTGCGCTTTGAAATTTGATTTCGACTTCATTTCGTCTTCCATCCCTTAAATTTTCTGGGAAACATATTTTTTTCACTACTTAGTTGTCCTTCGATTCCATTGATATTGAAAAATCTGTTTCCCGTGTGGAAGCTAGACGGATTTTCCGCAGCACACCCCATCCCCGTGAAATTCAAATCTCTCGCGTCTAAGGAAAGGATATGCTGTTTTAAAGATATTTAAAAAAAAGAAAAAAAAGGGGGAAGATTTTTCAACATTATAACCAAGCCAACAGTGTTGCCTTGAAATATCGTCCTCTTTCGGACTAAGAAGTGTTCGCTGTTTTATCGAATTATAAACAGACAGTAACTGACATTTCGTATTTTGCAGAGAAATGGTATGACGTAGAAGAGCAATATCAAATGAAACTTAGATATTATATTAAATGTGCAACTAAGATTTTGTTGAGAAGTCCTTATTTCTCCCTGGCTTAAATTGGATTAGCCATTATGACAACATAAAATTAGAACATTATTTGTATTTCATGGAGACGTATTACGCGGTATCTCTGCTAGGACAAATTCAATTGTAAATTTCATTTTCAATACTACAGCTAGTTATCTAACTGTATAAAATTATTTCCTTTATTTTATTTATTTTTAGTTTTTATCTTTTTTTATTTTTTGCAAAATATGTTGTGTAATGAAACCAAATTCAAATAAGATTTCTTCAGTAAATGTAAGATTAGTTGCATGGATCAAATTATTCATTGGAGTGATTTGAATTATTTTAAAATCCCATATAGAAAGAGAAAGTATTATAATCGTCAAACAGTTCAAACTCGATGTTTTGAATAATGCTGATGTTTGAATAACTTATTTTTAATTCATAACTTGATTAGAAAGCAAAACACACATCTAGAATTATACAGGGTGTTTATTTAGTCCCGGACCCATTTTGATGTTTAATAACTCATAAAATAATGAAGATATAAACAAACTTATGGCATTTATTGATGGAATAACTCATATATTTTCCTTTTCAGGTTTGAATATTTTTACTTTTGTAAATATCGTCTGCGCGTGTGGTTAATTTCAGATAATTTCATTTTCCAGTCTAAATATTTGTACTTTTCTAAATATCGTCTGCTTATTAATTGCATTTTTCTCTTTTGTTTTTGGCAAGTATTGAAATGTTATGATGTGTTTGTGTTTGTTCTATGTAGTACTTTTGTATGTGGTGTTTTATTCGAGCGGATATTAAGGAGAATGCATACACCACAAGAGAAAGCACAGATTTTATGGTGGTTCATAGAAACGAAATTGATAGTGCAAGCACAGAGAAATTTCAGAAGAATTTACCAAAAAGATCCTCCATCCAAAAACAGCATCTTGCGTTGGAAAAAGAATTTTCTAGAAATTGGAAGTATCGCAGATAAGAAACGTTCCGGACGTTCTTGCACAAGTGATTTTGATGCTGAGCGTGTCAGAGAGACATTTTTACACAATCCTAGAATATATATGAGATCAGTGGCAACAGAATTAGATATGCCAATTTCTACGGTGTACAAGGTTATTAAGAAACAAATTAAGACTGCGTGCATACAAAGTTCAAATTGTTCAAGTTATGGAACCGAACGATAGGCCTAGGAGGATGGCCTTTGCAACAGATATGCTAAGGAGGATAGAAGATGCTGCTGATTTTCTGAAGCGCATAATGTTCTCCGATGAAGCATCCTTTCATGTTTCTGGCATTGTTAATCGTCATAATGTGCGCATATGGGATCTGAAAACCCCCATGAATACCGTGAGGCACAAAGGGATTCCCCAACGGTTAATGTGTAGTGCGAACTAATGCACGACCGAGTCATTGGGCCTTTCTTTTTTACAGAAAAGACGGTCTCATCAGTTTTATACTTAGATATGTTGGAAAACTTCGTATTTCCACAACTAGAAGAGCTTCAGCCACATGTCTTTTTGCTATAAGATGGTGCGCCACCTCATTGGGGTACCATCGTTCATACTTCTTTGAATGGCCATTTTCCAGGAAGATGGAATGGGCGAGGAGGTCCAATTCCTTGGCCACCCAGATCACCTGACTTAACGCCGCTGGACTTTTTCCTTTGAGTGTTTGTAAAAGCGAACGTTTTCATGAGGAGAGTGTCGAACATTGATGACCTAAAAGCCAGTATTACAACCGCAATAGGCTCTGTGGATGCCGACATGCTTGCCGCTACCTGGCGTGAAATTGACTATCGACTTGATATTCTCCGTGCGACGAAGGGGGCACACGTGGAAGTTCATTGACAAGGGTCATGAAACTTTTTGAGTCTATTTAACCATTTATGTTATTAACTTTAATCTATCTTTATTATTTTATGAGTTATTAAACATCAAAATGGGTCCGGGACTAAATAAACACCCTGTATTTATGTCTATATTATCTATATATTTTTGTACCAAGGTTTGACAAAATCCATTCAGAAAACGTCTTTATCTCGAAACAAAACAACAATAACTACAAAACTTACTATACTTCTTCAAAAAATTTCAAAGATATCTATACATTAGTCATTAAATTCATATACCAAATTCCATCCGTCTGGCTTAAAGTATTTTTGAGTCATATAGTTCACATATAGGAAGGCATAATGTCAGAAATGCAATTTTTTTTTGGACTCAAGAAAATTTAAAATGAGGAAACTTACCAAAATACCGATTTTTTTAACAATTACAACGCTTCCTCTTTATATATTTATATAAGAAAATATGAAAAGCATTATTTCTGAAAAAAAGGAAGTGCAAAGTGTATAAGAGATATCTGTGAAAATATTTCATATACATTCCTAGAAATTGAAAACAATTTATCATAATAATAAGAAACTAGATTCCGTAAATTCATTTTTTACATTTAAAATCATATTTGTATAATTATTCACTAAATTCCAATGATCAATTTTTTTATACATTTTAGAAATATCAGATAATTAGTGTAAGTGTATACAATTTAAATTAAATTAAAATTTTTAAGGTGATATTTCATTTATATAAAATTTATTTCAGAATCCTTTTAAAGTATACTTTTTTATGTATGTGACAAAGCTTGTAATTATTTTTATTCAAAAAACTCTTTGAAAATTCAAAAGAAATATCACGATGCCAGTCCGATTAAATTTTGCCAAATGCCATTATACCTCTTTAACCTACCATATTTAAATTTGTTATATTTATTATGTATCAAAAATAATAAAAAAAATATGAAAGTTAAAAAAAAATTACATTTAATTTCAAAGTTCTAAAAAAACGCTTTCATTGAGGATTTTTTATAATATAAAAAAAGGAAGTTGAAAGTATTCGCAACTAAGATTATTCTATTAGAGAAAATATATATTTGACGCAATTTTTTTAACTCAATATTCAGATGTTTAAAAAAAATTCCTTTGCTTAAAAGGAAAGGAAGATTTATGTGTTTCTTATTACTTTCATCTCCTTTACAGATAAAACAAATTTTAAAAAGCATTTTTCTTATCCTCTCTTATATTTCTCTTTTTCTAAAATGAATGCTGCTTGAGTGGTTCTATATTAAATTTTTATTTCCTAATCTTTATATTAATTTCGTTTGATTTTTCTTTCTCATCGTATAATGATTTAAATGTAATAAAGAGCTTAAAAGCTTAGCTGAAGATCAATATTTTATTTTTAAAATAACTTCATAAAAATAACTTTTTTCTTTTTTTATAACGTGTTACTTTTGTATTTAATTTATATGCATGCTCCTATAAATAAAAATAAATGAATATGTGTTGCAAAATACAAAAGGAAATCACAGGAATTGGTGAAAAATGTCTATTATTATTTCCAGAAATCCATTACATTTATTTCTATAATAAATTTAACTGGCTAGCAAGATATTTCACCTCAATCTTAGAGATTTTTAAAAAGAAATTTATAAAAATGATTTGCAACAATACTTTATAATGTCAGAATAAAAATCAAATTTATTTATGTTTTTATCCAATCTTTAAGCAAGAAATGTGTTTTTCTTTAGTAAAATGAATTATTACCTTTCAAATACTTTTTAAGCCAGAAATTCATTTTGGTATAATCTATAAAATGGTAGTATTTTGTTATTCATTTTCAACTTAAATGTGTGCTTTAAATTATCTAAATTATATATAACGGCATTTAAAATGTTAATAGTTCTATTGAATTATTTTGCATGACAAATGAAAAAATAATCGATATTGAAAAAGTTCCTTCTTAGAGGATCATCATTTGGCTTAAATATTTTAATACAATAGCGTAAGTTCTTAAATTCACATATATTGTATTTTTAGCCTTGGTTTCGAAACAAAATGTATTTCAAGTGCCAGCATATTTGTAGGAACTTCCAAATTTTGACCTTCTGATCCACCTCGTGGCCTTTAGACCAATAAATAAATGTATTGCGTTTACTAAAAATAAAATATTCGTATAATCAAATTAAAATGATGTTATCTTGGACAATGCTGATTAGAATTGATTGTCAATAATTTAATTAAATTTGAATTTCATAGTTTGTATGTTACAATAAGAAATATGATACTAAAGATATACCTTTCATTTAAAACCCACATTTTAAATGTAAAGGGTTAATATTTTTTTTCATTCTTTATTTAATATTTTGAGTCCTATTTCATGAGTCATTGTATTCATTTTGATTAAAATGGTGCTAACTGTAATAGTTGAATAATGCTTTGGTTTCAATTTAATTCTTAAAGGATTCAGATTAAATTTGCTTTCACTTCACGAGTCAAAACTATCAAATGAATCAAAACTGAATTTTTGTACACCCACCAAGTTTGTGATTTCGATTTCAGAAGAAACAAGAAGTTCATCATAAACTGGATGATGGGGAAAATGGGTGCTGAGGAAACTGAAAGTTATACAAAAGGAATGTGTTCAAAATCTTTTTGCTTGTATAGTGGTTGTTTAAAATATTTTTATTTTTAAATGAAATTACAATTTTATTGATAAAGATACTAATTAAACAAGACTTATCTAACTCCCATATAACTTTAGGATGTCGAATTATTGAAAGGGCAGGTTTTATCCAAGCAATAAATAGTACATATCTATCTTAATAAAGGTTTTGCATAGTGCATAATTTATCCTATCTGCTATTGAACCTATCGTGCAGCCGCGTAGTTTTTAAAGCAAAGAGATGGCGGACATATATGCAATGATATTATAATATACCCGGAGTGTCATCAATGCTGTTTGGCTTTAAATAATAAAATTGTTGATTGGATTAAAATAATAAGATTCAAAGTTCCGTAAAAAGATCAGGTTGGGTTAAAATGTATTTTTAAAAAAACTTAAATTTGGATTTTCAAGAAAATTTTAATGAGTATGAATTATCGATACGAAGGACAGCATAAAAATTAGACTTTGTAACTTTTTTAGAAGTTCATTTAATGACCAAAATAAAATAAAATATTATTCATGTCATTTGAATCATTTTTAAAGTAAAGCGCAAAAACTGAATTTTATGACGAAACAGAGATATTTCTTCTTGAATATATATATTTTTTAATAATCCATGAAACATATATAAAAACTCTTTGAACTGTGCATAAGACTACAATGCAGAGATAATTCTATTTTCCGTATTCATATTTTTAAAAACATGTTTGATTAGTGCAAAGAATTTTTTGTACTATTTGATGTTCAATCATTTCCGTTTCAAATTAAAGTTAAAATTTTAGGAGAGATAGCAGAAAATTAGAAATATGCGTAGTAAAATGAGCAGACATGTTTAAAACTTCTAAAATAGTTATATGGCTCTCAAAATTTAAAAACTAAAAATAGTTTTCCGAAGAAATATTAAAATAAAATTTAATAAAATATTCATTTGAAAATTTTAAAGAATATTAATCATAGGAAAGTATCAGCCACCAAAAGCCGTCGGATAGTATGAATGCAGTAATAGACATGAATATGAAATAAATCATCTACTAATAAAATATTTACGAATATTCTGTTTTATGTACAAAGTCTAGCGTTTGAAATGAGTAGCATAGCACACCGAGTCGTTCATGAGATTCAGTTGCATCTTTAGCGCAAAAACAGTGATTGCTTGCTGTCGATATTCGAAACATCTTCTAAATATATTAAGTTTTGATAAACCCTAAACATTATTTCTTAAAATTACATTCCATAACTAGAAAAATACAGACGTGTACATATTCTATAAACTTTCGAAGCAAATTCTTTATCAGGCATGTATTGCTTAAGTGGGGGCATTTCAATTAATGATATTTAATTAAATTTCGACGATTATATATATATATATATATATTCTCAATTGTTTTTTCACCGAATGTCAAAGTCCAAATTCTGACGGAAAAGGCTATGACTAATGGCAAATACTTGTTCTGCTTTCCAGCATTACAATTCCCTAAAAGAAAAGAGAAGTAAGAAATGGCAAGAATATTTATAATCCACATCATAAATAACCTTTACTTAAATTAATAAATCAACTATTTTCTTATGAATATACAGCGATCCCAACCGCTTAAATGAAAAACACTTAAGATTTTCCCTTAAATAATAAATATACTTTGGCTTAAACCATTGCTTTTTTATAATCCCTCTTAAAAGAATCCAGTTCCGTGTAAAACCTCTTTTTGTCTTATTTTTTATCTTCCTAAACTTTGTTTAGTGATCTTTGTCTCAAGGAGGACAACAGACAAGGATACATTCCAGCGAGATAGAAAAAAAAAAATAGGAGAAACAGGAAAAGAAAAAGAATAAAAATAAAATGAAACGAAGATCAGTAAATTCCGGCTGCTGCGGAGGTTTTTATATTTATCCCTGTTTTTATCGCCAACATCCTGCTTCACAAAATCGAATGCTTAAAGATTGATCGGAAGCAAATTGTATTTATTTAGTTTTTTTCCCCCTTGAATTTCCAAACTGTTTCCCTGCTTTTCTGTTTTTTGATGGATTCCAGATCCAATGAAGTCTACTCTACATTATTTTGGATTGCTATTTGAAGACTATGTCCGAAGAATGTCATTTATAACTTTGACATTCATTTGGCTCTCATATTTCATCAGAGAACAGGTTTTTTTACAAATGTTCCGTCATGTCCGATTGTATTGTGTATAAAAACAAAAAATACAAAATCAATTCATTTACTGACTACTTGTTTTTTAACATACTTTTGAAATCAAATAAAATGCAAAATCAACAATCAAACTGTTTTATTCGTGATTTTCTTAGAATGATTTAGACGGTAGCCATGATGCTCATGTGCAATTCAGAAATGTTAAACGAGTTTGTGTTTAAGTAGATGCATTTACAAGTTTTTGTCGCCTCGTGTTCATTAGAGGATGCCATAAAAAATTTCTACAGATTTAGTATTGTTGGTGTAATGTAATAGGTAGAATTCACCAAAAAAAATTTATTTGGTGAATTTATTAAAAATTATTTAATAAATTATTATAAATTATTTAATAAAATATTTTATTAAAAATTTTATTCTTGGTTCATCTGGTTTAATTTTGTCTTTAGATCTCACAGCTTCTCAATTTAAATTTATTTATTTCTCAGTATCACATTGGAACTATCGTTTCATTGGAAGATAAATTGTTAGATAATAATCTGCATCTAAAGTGCAAATTTCGGAAAAAATAACTAAGTATCCTAACTACATAGGAATTTCATTAAGAATTAGCAAAAAAAAACAAAAATGATTAGAAAATAATAGTAGAAGTATTACAAAATGTCAAAATTAAGAGATTCTGCACACTCCCTTTTTATGCATTATATTATAAATAATTCTGAAAACAAATTAAATAAAGTTTTTTTACACAAAATTTTCGATATATCAATCTTCCAAACACTTTAAATAATTATTTTCCTCACACTGATTGGTTGTAACTTGCGTGGAATTTAATAGATAATTCATAAATCAGAGCATTACGGTATAAAGCGTCCAGGAAATGTATTTCTTCATATTGATGACAAGGCAGCATAACCATTTGAAATAAACATTTTTTTAGGTAAAAAGAGAAAAATAAATGCATAACTGGGCATGAGAAAAATGCTACAATTGTATTATTGAAGGAATGTATTATTCAGTGAACTCGCACTAGAGATAAGTAATTTTTGATAATAATTTTCCGCAAATGGTATGTTGCCCAAGACAATACGCATGGCAAAAGGAAGCAAATTCTAAATAATATTAAATAAAGGTAACAATTTGCGTTTATGTAAATTCTAATATTTGGAAAAGGATTGACATATAATATGTAGAGCATTCAGAATTTCCAAATATTATAAATATATTATAACAAAACTCCTTCTAACTTGGCTTAGATTGAATGGCTCAGGGGTAGAATGCTTTGAAATGAAAAGAGACATTTCGCAAGTTAGCATCTGACTGCAGGCAAGTCATCTACAAAAGAGTTTGTTATTGATTTACTTTCTGCTATTTCTCGTTTATTCTAGAACGCTCTTAATATAACTAAACTAATCTAGAACGCCCTTATAATTTCTGTATCTTTCTAAATCTGGAAGATTCGAATCATTTCCTCTTGTGGATGAAAACATATCTAAGGTTAAGTCCCTTGAATAAAATTTCGAGTAGAGATTAGAGAGTGCCTTTAATACATGATTTATCTACGTTAAATCCATATACGGGACAATATAAATACGATGTGCATACATGCAAATTCCATATTTATATGAAACGAAGTTTTATTTTTATATTAAACACAATATACTTTACAGCAATAAAAAAACGTGCTTATGAGTTATCTGCATGTTTTCCCAATGATTATTCTAATTAAAACCTCCTTCAAGAAATTAAATTGCATAATAAAAGCTTTACAATTAAATTCGAAAGAAATTGCAGTTTTTAAGAATTTTTTCCATATATGGAAATACACAGTCTGTATAATACTCAATTTTAACTTTTTATAGAAAAATAAATTAATTGTTTAAGGTGAAAGATGTACTCAGAGCTCTCTATTTTCATCTTTAGAAGAAAAATTAATTACTGTTTTTTCCCATAATTATATGCATTGAATCAATTTTCTATTATGGTGCATATGGGTCATTATGAATATGAGTCCGGCTTCCCATATGAGATAAGTAGCGAAAATATTAATATTTGCCTTTGCAGTGCAACTATCATTACATCACTATAGTATTTTCATAAGGCATTTTTCAAACCGACATCGAATTCGGAAACATAAAAATAAAAACACAAATTTCAAAAATATTTTTATTAACGTGAACAACATATGGATCCGAAAATCCTCTAAGAATAATGAACAATCTTCTCGAGTTCAGATACAATGTAACGTCTCGAGCCCAATACGCATCGAGAACCTAATCTAAAACGGAAAATTGTACAAAGACATTAAATTAATTGAAAAATAAAAGAGTGCCCGGAATTAAACTTATATTTGGCACTGAACCGTTAACAGTTTCGGGCAGAAATTCACTTCCCTTAAAATAAACCGCGTAATTATTTATCGATCGAGCCGCCATACGGTCAACGATTCCATAATATATCACGGAAACGCACATGTTAGCGTCACAGGCATTCATTATGCAATGTCGCTAACCCCTTGCTTTTTAAACGCGCTTATAAATCTATGAAGGCCCCACGTACGAACTTCGCTATTAAGTCCTCGGGTTACACACATAAATCCTTTTCCGAACAGTTGCGAGCGATGTTACAGGCATGATGGATCGTAAAGAAGCCATTTATTTTCCGCCTTTTCATTTTCGAGTTCAAATTTTATTTGGATTGGTGTAACGTTATCATTTTGCTGTTGCTCGTCGTGCGGCGTGATGTATGTAGTTAGATAAGGATCGGCAGCGATGCTTGCAAAATAATAACGCCACTTTTAGAATAAATAAATATTTAAGAGCAACACTGATCCTTTTCTTGAACTAACTTTCAATTGCATTTATTTGCTCATGATTTTTTTATTTTACAACACAATTTTAAAACGTGTAAATGAAAAATAAATGGTTTTCATTATCGCTGCTATAATTTCGTCCTGATTCTTCCTAACTAGGGAATTGCGTTTTTCCCCCCTTCCCCTCTTTTTTTATTATTATTTATATTAGAAAGATTTTGGTTTAAACCAAGCTAAAATATTACAGAACTTTTAACTTCTCAAATAAGTATTGATTAATCCTTTAATGTTAAATCATTTTTAAACATTTCAAGATTTTCGTTCTTTTAGCTTTACATTTTACATTCTTACTAAGATATGCTGATTTTTGTTATAGAATCTACGTAATTTTTATTGGAAATCCGCTGATATTTTGCGCTTGTAGTATATACAAGACTTCGAAGATGAATAATTATTTTTCTATCTTCCTGCAATTTTAAATGTATTTCGTTTCAACAAGCAGAATATTGAATTAGTTGCGCTTAAATCTTTTCTCTTTAGATGAACTTTAAACATTCTTTTTTCAAAATTAAGATTTTGCGGTGAGATGACATTCAATTTAAAAGGCATATATCAACACTAAATAACAGTAAATGCTACAAGAAATAAAGGTGTAAAATACTACAAGAAATATATATATATATATATAATTTTTATAATATACATTTTTAATTTTTCATTTATACATAATTTTCATTAATACATAATTCATTTATACATAATTTCATTTATACATGATTCATTTATACATAATTTCATTTATACAAAATTTATACGTAATTTTTCATTTATACATTTTTGAAATAATTCTTCGACAAATTTTCCAAATAATAAACAGTTTCCAGTTTGTTTTTCCATCATGTTTAGATTTCTTTAAATATTTGCTATAGTTGTACCTCATTCCCCTGTGGATTGACCCCCTGTTGTAAAGTTGCTGAATCCATAGATTCCATGAAACTGCAATCGCTATTACAACCCGTAGTTGTTGTGCTAAGCAATACGAGCCAGCTATCAATACATTACCTTAATCAATATCTGCATCGAAATAAAAATACTTCGAATAAACCTCGCATTTACGAATCGTTGACTAAGCATTCGTCCAACATCGCAAACCCCATTCGAGATATACATGCTGTGTCCATTTCGCCCACCAGCAGAAAGAACAGAAAAGATGTATTCTCTGGGATCTCCCCTTCAAAAAGCTCAAGACGATCATTGTTACAAGCTCAACCGATGATGTACCGTAATTTCCAAGTAGCGGCAATATCGACTTTCCAAAAGGAAAAAACAGTATCTTGAGCTTTTTCTTACCGAAATCTTCAAGAAATCTCTCACTTTACGACAGTAAATCGAGCGATCTGGGGAAGATCGCTCTTCTTTATTTTATTTCTGCTTTATTTTTTATATTTATGTTTCTGCCGGCCGGAAATCGCAGTGCCCTAAATCTGAGCCGAGAAATTTTCCTCCGCCAGCGCCTTAAGTTAATGTTCCCAGTATTGGGTTTGGGTGTGTAAATGGTAAAGTGGGCGATCACTTAAAGTAGGAACGGTGGAAAACGTTATAGCTCTTATTGTCTCAATGCGAAATTTTGCCTGGAAATTTATTTCTGCGACTTGGCATCAGTAAGTATATGGTATTTACCTTAAGATTTTGGAGGGAAATAGCCCGGCAAATATTTTTGCTTTTTATTTTCAATTTTCAGAGGGGTGCTTAGGAATGCGATATGGATTATTGCTTTTTTTTTCCTTTTTACTATGAGACACAATGTTTACTAAGAAATAAACGAATTTGTTTCGCTTCTTTTGTGATGACGAAAATAATGCGTTGGGAATATCCCGAAATGAAATATTTTACCGTATCTCTCTTCCATATCATTTCCTCACATTATAGAATAATATACCAACAAAACAAAGCAAAACATGTATATTTAATTCAATCTCGCTTGTAAAAAAAGCGAAAAAGAAGATAAAATTAAATATACGTTTTATTAACATAAACTCATATGTTGCTCTCTATATATTTCACTTACTATTATTTGACAGAATCTATGTTACAGGATAAAATAAAACACTTAATATAGATATTTTTTTTAATTTTTAAATAATATTTGAATGTTATATTTATATTTAGATATGTTTCCTGTAAAGAATATCAAATTTATAGAGATTTAAGCACTATAAAATACATTATTAACGTTAATACTAATCATCCTTAATTAACATTTCGTAGCATCTAAACGCTATAACATTCGTAATTAATATTAACACTAACACATCATTCCTAATTAAGACTTCGTTGACTTATAGCATTCATTTTTAGTTCCGTTTTAAAATAGCATGAATGGTATAGCATTCAAATTTATGAGCGATTTTATAATGTATTCAATGATTTTTAGCCTTTCTTCTCTTAAAATATTTCTACAATTTAAGGTAATGGCTAACTGGTAATAGAGTATTTCCATTTTGTTTTATTTTTCTTTTTAATCTTTATTAGCGTTGTAAAATACATGTTGTGAAAAACTAAAAAATAAAAATTTAAATTTTACAAATTTCTATTATAATTTTTTTTTCAAAAGTCACAATTTTTTTTTCTAGTATGTATTTGCTGATATATTCAATTTATTTTCCATAACATAGAGAACAATAAAATTGAATTTCAACTATTAAAGCGCCATTCCTTACATTTCAGTGACAATTGGTTGCACTTGGCATTCTCAAAAACTTCTCAGACACTTCTATTGACCTGGCTTCAATGGGTAACTTTCTCCTGAGAAATAACAATTCTTCATTTTTAATCAGTACTCGGCAGTTCATCTATTGTCGACAAGCTTGATTAATTTATAAATAATTTATCCAAATTGTTTCATTAAATATTAACCAAAAGAAGTAAAACTAACTTATAATAACAATCGATATTACAATCCACTTTTAATACGATATTGCAACCCTCTTTTTTTTTTAAAAAATAATCCTCTCGTTTTTAAGGATTGCAATCATCTTTATTAAAAAAAGTTTTCCTTTGTTTCGAACAGAAGTTACAACATTGTCTTCTGTTTTACAATAGATAGTTCACAAAGACCGCAGCCGAAAAGCATTGACTATATTGGTATTGAAATATTGCTTTTGGTATTGAAATATTGCTTTTGAATACACAATGACACATTGACGTACACAATGTGAGGAAAAGCGAGATTATATGCAGAGAGTGAAAACAAATTGATTTCGAAAGACAATTGATGATACCACGGGACAAAGTTTTAATATTTTCTTCATATTTTAAGCATTTTTTTAATTCAAATATTAGTTAGATTAATACATATGTTTGATTATAAAATATTTTTTCTTTTGCTATTTCTTTGCTTATTATTCAATCTGATTCTTATTATTTTCTTAGTATGTTTCTCTTTTATGTCCATCGCTTTAGAAGTTCGAAATATAAAAATATATATTTACATTTTTTATTCATAGTTTAATGATTTATATTTTTAAATTATATAAATAGAAACTCAACAATTAAAAATGTATTTTCATATTAACATAGCTCTGAGTTTGGGCTATGAAATATCAAATGATGTCTATTTTTAGAACAATTATATTTCAGAATCATTCAGACTCAATCATTTAATTTCATAATCAATCAAGATTTTAATTATGGAAAATTAACTAGTTTCCAAATCGTTCTAAAAAATTCTATGGAACTCAAAAAACCCTCTGTTCCAAGGACTGCAACATTTTTAAATGAATAACATTGCTTTTCACAAATTATTATGTATTTATTTAATCCATTCATCAATTCGCAATTCATCTGAATTTATATTTTTGGATAACATTTCTTTGTTAACAGTACTTTGTTAATCACTTTCTTAGAGTTCATCTGAATAACGTATGTTAACACGAATTTAGATGAGTAACCTAAGATATCCTAGTATGGCTTCGTCGAATAATTTTTTATCGCAATTATTCGAATTATTATTATAATAATTTATATTATTATTATAAACAATTATATTTCTGGAAAATGTGAACATATTTCTATTAGAATGAATATTTATTAAATAATTTTTAATATCCTCCAACATTTTATTAACAATTACAGTTTTAAGAATGTTTCTTTTAAGTATTTTTGAACAAATTCAGAGAAAATATAATAGATCTATATTGTCAATGATTTTATCCACATAGTTGTATCTCATGCAATTTCATGTCCATATTTGATGGATGCACTTGTGCAAATCTAATTATTAAGCTGACCTTTAGATGAGTTTATAGAGAACTGACTCCAACTGATAATTGAAACAATTGTAACATCGTTGTCATAATAGAACGTAATTTACTATTGTCGAATGTTGGATAATATATACAGGATGTAAACTCTAATCGTAATCCAATCTGGAAAAGGCAGAATTAAACATATACATTTACCTGAAAAAGTGCACTAACTGATATAGTCATTAGCTATTTAGAATAATATTTTTAACATATTATCATTTTTATCAACAATTTTTTTCTATCTCTGAAATTAAAACTGACAGAATGATAAACCTTTGAATTTTATCCAAGCCAATCAAAGGCTACTACGAAAAAGTTATTTTAAATTTCATGATATTCAAACAGAAAACTATCGAAATGATTTAATATAATTTTAAATCGTGGTATTTATATCTCTATAACTTGCTCAACCTAAATTTTTGCTTTTTAAAATGTTCGTAAGACAAAAAGGTTTTATTAAATGCGATTGAAAGGAATGAAACTGTATTGTAATTTAGACAAAGTATTTTTCTACAAATTATTTAACTCAGTCTGAAGAGAAATCGTGTTTTTTCCCCATTATATACGATGCATTTTTTACTATTACTTGAATTATGTGTTTATTTTTAACAGTTTAAAACTATTAGCTATTGGGCAGTAATTAGAGATGAAACCTTTATTACCATGTCACTACGGTAATAAAGTTATTACCTTTAGGTGTTGTTACCTTTATTTATAATGATTGCCATGTTAATATATTTTGCAGTAAATCTTAACTGGTTAGGAAGGCTTTTATGGATTCTTTTGTTATTACTGTGAGATTTAAATTCTTTTTAAGAGAGTGACCAGTTGTCCTATGTGACCACGTCCTATAGTGACTGTTCTATGTTGATTTGTCCTATAGTGACCAGTCATACTTAATATAGTTGCTATATTAACACAAAATGCCTAGCAACTTTTATCGCTTAATTTTGGAATAAACTAAATCAATTTTGATGGATTTTTTTTATCAAATAAGTGCAACCAGAACACGCAACGAAAATAAGAAAAAAAAATCAACTTAAATTTATATCTTGACATTAGAGAACAAAGGAATATAATTTCAGAATTGCAATTTACTTAAAACGTAAATCAACTGAATCTTTTCAGTGAAGAATTTGCGTGCAATTCTTACTAAATTTCAAACCTATCATCTTTGTATATTTCGGATTTTATTCATTTGATTTTGAAAACTTTCGTAAATATTTTTATTTAGCGATATTGCTTCTCCGTGCATTTAATCTCACAGTAAGAAAGAGAACAGAACAATGACAGTGGATTTTGTCCCAGAAAATACAAGAATATTAACATCTATTTGAACAGGAGATTCGTTGATTATTTTAAATGATATTATGGTCTGTAGAAGAACTTATGGAAATTCGAAATAATTGAGAGAAATGTGTCCATAGAGTGAGTTCTCCAGATGCATCTTAAAAATGAGTGTGACTTTGTGGTCGTGCAGAAAGGATTTTATGCTTGTCTGCGTGTTCATGATTTTTCTTGTCTTGGTGTTTGCCTTGGCAGTATTTCGATATCTATATTTTCGAGATTTCATTCGGATAGGACCATTGTTATTCGTTATCGATGTCGGACTTCCTATTATATTCTCACTAAGCGTTTTTTTATTTTTTACTGAAAATTAAAAATAATTTTGTATATTTGTCATCTTACTCAAATTAAAATAATTTACTGGGATTTTTTAAAAGAAAACAATGTCATCTTACATTAACTAAGAATGTATAATAAATGATTAATTAAACTACATTTAAAATTTTATTTGCATTTAATGGAATTACCACTTTAATTGTCATTTTAAAGAGAAAATTGCCGCAGCTATTCTTAATTATATTCACAACATTTTGTTCATTTTTTATTATTTTTGAGAATAAATTTCAAAATAATCAGAAACCTCTACTATTAATCTACTATTAAATTAATTTAAAATAAAGTTGATGTAGGTAAAAACCATTGAAAATGAAAATTACGAATTCAAAGAAAAAACACCCCATTGTTATAATCCAAAAACTATAGTTAAATTTTGAATAAATAAATTTCTTTTAAAATAATGCGAATGGGAATCAGATAAATTTGGAACCTAATACTTTTTTTTTTTGCTAAAAAATATCTTTACGAGTTGAAGAAAGACAAACAGTCATTTTGGATATTAGAAAATTTTTGTAGAGTCAAATAGTAAGACTCAGTGCGCTTGCATCTGAACATTTACTGTGAAATTTGGAATAGTATACTAATTCAGCTTTTTCTTTTTAAAGATGCGTTGAAATTCGTTAAATATCTCTGTCTGTAAGATGGGCTTCCAACACACCAATCGTTTGAATCAATTATTTCCCTGAGCTATACATTTTTGAATGGCATGCCGAAACTTCTGTTCCCTGCGACTCAAGACTGGATTTCAAGTTATATAGACTGGATTATAAGATATATTACTTAAAACGGAGAAGAATTCCTCAATTGAGCAGATGTAATATGATAAATTATTATTGTGGATTGTAAATTTCTTATACAAACAATATTACAAAAAGTAAAACGCTGACTTTATTACAGATAAACGTTTTTGTTTCTCAGCCGAAGGATGTCATTTCGAACAAAACTTATAGCAAAATGACTTTCATTTTAAGTTTATAAAACTCTGTATTATAATCTCACGTTTAGAAATATTTAATTTTTGATGAAATGGTTTAGGCATATTCATCAAATTATTGCACCAACTATCGTTTTCATTTTCTCGTATGCGAAGTGATAGTATTGTATTCGCCAAAAGATTCGAACTAGAAATGTTGACGAATTTTTGTGTTTTAGACCTCGTTCAATTCGAAACACACATTTCTGGAATTATGTCTATGAATGTAATAAATCAAAAAGTCTATGTCTATGAATGTAATAAATCAAAAAGTCTATGTCTATGAATGTAATAAATGTAATAAATCACACATTTCATTCTTCTAACTCAAAGCTTTTTTGAGTTAGAAGAATGAAATTTGAAATATGGGCTTAACACTAAATTTGCAAATTTCTTTCAAGTTTTCAACGAAATCCATTGAGAGAAAATCTGTCATATAGGCTATCCAAGTACAAGTAAACACGATAACGACAAAAATGTGAAATTTTGGATTCATAAAATTTACTACACAGATTTCACATCAAAAATGTGCATTCTTTCTATGTGCATTCTTCGTATGCATGCAAACTCAAAAGCATGTAAATGAAATTTCATATGGTTTCTTGTTACTATAATGGTAATTTTATGTCAAATTTGGGTTTCCATTGGTTGGAAAAAAACGATAACATTTCATATTCGATTGCTGGCACTTGTATATTAAGAGAATGCCAGTGATTAATTGCCAAAAAAAATGCCAAATATCGCTAACAGATTCATTGCAAATATTGATATTTTATAACTGTAGCTCGGTAATACCATGCAATTAATGCACAAATGCATTTCTTTTTACTATATTTAGAAGGAAACTCTCAAGCACAGGATTCTGAATACAAAGATCTGAATATTAATGGTGATCAAAGTCTAACTTAAGGTAACTAAATTTATGCGCAATTGGAAGGAGAGCAATATATTTATTGGAGAGTGTGCGAGAAAATTTTGGAGAGACTACTACGCCTTTTTTTTTTCTTTGTGTATAAATGAAATATATCTTTTTCGATTTTATACTAATACAAAAAGCTGTAATGATACTTTTATTTTCGCCCGTGAATTTTACTTTTTCTGAAATGATGATAATGATTCCCAGAATTGAACTTACGGCCTCCAATCATCAGTTTAATCACTTGTTATACGGTCAATTTTATCGTAAAACAATTGGACTTTTTTTATTTTGCGTATCAATGCATCAAGAAGTTTATTAAATATGATTGTTAGGACCATTGGATTGTATAAAGTTTGGAATTCGCAATTTTTCATTAATGTATTTATTGACTCAAATAACATAATCTTTTTTGAGATTATTTTTAATTAAATTATTTCCTGCAATGAATTTAAAAATGAATATGACATACATTGTGTTCATTCATACAAAAATGCTTACATAAATTCAAATTGAAAAAAAACAAAACAGAATTTTACTTTGTGAAAGCATGTTGAGATTCTATTGATTCATATAATACCAATGCAAATTTAAAACATTATTGCTTGGGGGCTGACTGATGGAAACATTTAAAAAATTTAAATTCTCCAACGGATGACTCTGCCTCTCTACAGTTATGACTTCTTTCTAGTCGCCTCCTTTTTCAGTCATTTCAAAACAGCCCGGGTTACTTATTAGTTTTCTAACGATCCAATGATGATAATGAAACACAGTGGCAAGATATATCTCTGTTTCTTTCTGCAAATGAAGATACCGAGAGAGCAGTTAAATCTGTTGAGTAGTTTAGTGATAACTGAAGTTCATTAACTTTTTCGTTCGATTATACTACATTTCTAATTTGTTCTCAAGAGAGAGTTAGTAATCACCGAAAGGCATCTAATAACCCTGAGGGTAGTTGCTCATTAAGTTTTGCATAAGTTATTAAGCTGAATATTGCATTATGGGAAAGATTTATGTCTAACCATTAACAGTGTGGTGCTCAGTTTTCCTCGTCGATCACTATTTGTTTTTGCTAATTATATGATAGCGTGTCTCTTCAGGTTGTTCACCATGAAAAACATTTCCTGTTATTTTAGTATTTAATTGAATGCTTCTGTAAAAGCATGAAATCATTTATAATTTAATACTGCTGGCGAGAAAATTGAATATAATTAATTTTAGAGCAAATCATATTTTCTCTTCTAAACATTCAGAAATATATTTTGCTTCCTATAGTTGCAATTAAAAAAAGTAACAAGAGTAAACATGGATTATTTAATTATTTTATTTATTTTTTCATAGTTACGATATGAATTTTATTAAAATTTGGTTAAATATTTATTAAGCAGCAAATAACTTTCTAAGTAAAATATAATTCAAAATATGTCGAATTCTAATTTGCGTAAATATTTTTTACGATTTTTTTTTATGAATGTTTTTTCTAATATGGAAATAATTCGTGCATCAACTTTTTATTTCAAAAAAATTTCTTAAACATATGGCTTTTTATATGAATGCGGTGTTTCAACCGCAAAAATTTCCATTACCTTTTTTCTCTAAACTTGATAGGCATAAACATATCATTCGTAACAGAATATACTTCAAATTAGAGCCCTATATAGAAAAAATAAAGCATTATATAGGGCTTCAAAATAGAGTTTTATATAGGGTTATTTTAGTGTATTAATACACATAAATGAATAACACAAATAAAAAAAATCATATTTTTCTTCTTTAAAGTGTACTAAAAATT
>JAPMOR010102561.1:0-16144 GCA_026543865.1 Argiope aurantia | reverse complement strand
AAAAAAAAAGTATTTATTTCAATGTTAATTTTTTATGAAATGAAATTTGTGCAAAATTTTTAGTTTCTTTTGGATCCCGTGATACTTAAGGTATAATAGTTTATTTTTAATGTAAAATAACTGTCCTATTTTCTCCTTGATATCTTTTTAGTATCTTGTAAAAAATAATAATAATTTTAAACATATCGCTGCCGCTCTATGTAGTATTCACTTTTTCCTAATCTAGGTTCTCCTGTTAACTAGTAATTGATAAGATGCAGAAAATATTTTATTGCAGAAGGGATTGCTCCTTTGCTGATGGTTTTGATCTATCTTGTTAGTTTTTTAGCAGTTTCAGAAGGTAGGAATATGGCTTTTAATATAGAAAGATTCATATTTCCTTTTAAAGACATGCGTTACATATTCATAAAAATGAAACAAATGTTTGTTTCCCTACAAATTGTAATAGGACAAATAGTTCCAAATACAAAGTTTCGTTTAATAAGGTACCCCCTATATACTGAAATACTTTGTTTTTTGAAGTGGGGGATAAAATAATGTTATAAAAATTAATTTTTTTTGGGTGTCCATAGAAAAAATAGTTAATGAGTGTTTGTTTGTCTTTTATCTATACTTATATAAAGCTCAATATGTGTGTGTGTGTGTTGGCGCTCTACAGGCCAGATCGTTTGACCTACAGCTAAAAGATTTGGTACATGTATAACTTGGTGGTTGGGAATGCGCACATGGGGTCCCTTTTTTTGAAATTTTATTTATAAATTAAAAGCTAACTTTCCCTCCAAAAAAAATTCATTTTCCCACCACCAAATGACTAAGGTTTCAGCATTTTTTTTTCCCACGCTAATGATGCTTAGGCTTAACATTTTTCGGCCGATTATTTAAAACTTTTCTGTTTATTTTCTTAATGTTTGATGCATTTAAAATTAAACGTTGTTAATTAATCGATCTTTCAGATTCATTCTGAAGTACTTTTAAATTAAAATAAAACATAATAAAGGAAATTAAAAATTTCTAATCTGCATACAATTAAACCAACTGGCGTAGAAAATTCACGCATTTGCGTTACCATAACTGGAGTTGAAAATTCACGCATGCGCATTGTGCTCTGATTGTTGACATCTATTTTCAATGGTTGCGAACTTGATTTAAATTATTTTTAGGTTAGTTGTAGGCTTTTTCAATTAAATTTTATTTATATTTGTTATATATTTTTTTGCATATGCTAATAGTTTAAAGTACATCGTTTTTTAAGTACTATTTTTAACCTATTTTTGACCGATTATTTTAAACGATTCTATCTATTTTCTTAGTGTTTGTTGCATTTATAATTAAACATTGTTAATTAATCCATCTCTCATGATGAATCTGAAAAATATTTTGTTGACAAATTCTTGAGATATTACATAAATTAAGAAATATATTCTTTAGTTCCCATAAAGTTTAAACGCTCAGTGACTCTGTTTTCAGTAATAATATTATAAAAAATGCTTTGTTTCAGTAAAAAATTAGTATTCTTTTAATTTTAAATTAATCATTTCCACTTTAATTTAAAGCATATATATTCTACGGGAGCTAACAGAAAATAAAAAGATATACATATTACATTATGACTGAAGGCATTTATAATATTATGAGTGAATTATATGACTATCAAAATTTGAAGTTTTAAAATATTTTGATGAAGAAGCTATTAAAGTAAGGATTACATAAAATATTTAATTATTAAAATTTTAATTAATAATCTTAATTTAATCATTAAAATTGGTGAACCGGCTGGTCGCCAAAGGCGGCTAGTTAATATATAAGGGCATGTAAAGTTTTTTGAGGTATTAAAAGGAAATTCATAGATTTTTGTCACTTTTTAATACTTCTGAGTAAGTTTTGGGTGAATCATCTACTGTAATTTTTGAAGATTATATTTTATATTATTAAAGATTATTAATAGAAAGATTGTTGAAAATAAACTCATTTTTCTACATCTATGCAAAGTTGCATCTTTTGAACAATATATGCAGTCGAATTCAATACTTGTGACATAAAAACAGTTTCTTTGAAATTTTCGGCAAAATATCTAGGGAATGTGTTCTCTAAAAGTTAATTCATCTGCTAATTTAGAAATAGTGCTAATCCAGATTGAAAATATTGGTACACTGTTGCATAAAATAGGAATAACTAGTTAACTAATGAGTTACTAAAACTGACACGTCATATATATATATAGAAAATTGTTATTTAAAATGAATCTTTCGGAAGAAGAAAGATCTTTCGCAGTTTCAAAAGTGATAGTTTTGAAAAGCAATGTTTCTATCTCGATTAAAGCAAAATTTCTCTGCTCAAATTGCATTTCTTTAAAAAGAAGTATTTGATTTTCAAAAATAGGGCTAAATTATAAAATTATAGCTATAAAAAGGAATATATTAAAAGTGAAATATCAATTGCACTTTGTTGCTTGGCAATAAATGAGAAAAAAAAAACATGATTCACACTAATGTCCATAAATTAAGGATAATTCAAGTTCTGGAAAAGAAAGAATCAGAAACAAAACAAATGTGACTTATTTGTAAAGCCCATTTATTAAACAAAAGGTAAAGAGCAAAACAGATGCTATATGTTTGATATAATTTATAAAAATTGCGATTTTTTGTTCCATGGAGCAATTTATAAAATCCAATATTACATGGTTGGTATGATGGTTAATACATACTATGTCTCCCAGACGATGCAATACAGTCCATACAACGCCTGGGCATGCTGATTATCAAATTACCAATCTGACCTTGTGGAATATTACACCACTCATCAAGCAATGCTCTGCGAAGTTCCGGTAGACATGTAGGAAGTGGTTGACGGGCTGCAAACTCTTCGGTCAAGCATGTCCCACACTTGCTCTACTGGATTCATGTCCGGTGAGAATGCTGGTCAGTCCATACAGGTGATATCCTCCGATAGAAGGCATTAATGTCAAGAAAAATTCATGCAGTATTAAGGGCAAAATATGGTCCCCCATTGTACTGACGAAGTGGTCTTAATAATTTGGCCACTCAGTTATAAGTGAACAGTATATAATGTTTGTTTGGAAACTATGATTTTTTTTTAAAAAAAGTGGTACTTTTATTAATATTAATCATCCAAAAATATTATGCATATTGTTAATAATGTGCTGCTTAGGAGTCAATGGTTCTAATTATGCTGTACTAATGACAAAGCTTTTTATTTCTGTGAATGAACATCAGATGAGTGATATTAAATATTTCAGTATGGTTTAAATCATACTCTTTAGACCTTCGATATCCGTTTAAGTACTTTTATAGCATGCATGTTAAATTAAAAATATTTTTTACTAGAATCTAAACACTATTTAAACACTATGGAAACTCTATTTAAATTTTTTTCTGGGAATTAACACATCTATAGGTACGAGCATCTTCCTGAACATGTGAAACTACCTAATAAAATAAAATATAAGGATGTAAAATCAAATCTCAAGTAAGATATATAATATATGTCATTCTTGTAAAAAGCAGCAACTATTTTCATGAAATACCCATACACCGAATTTCATTTAAAATTAAGTTTATTTTTAGTTTGTAAATGCATTTTAAATTTATTTGCATTTGGTCCTGAAATGCACATTTTTATACCATTTTATAAATTAAAGCTTCTAAAAAATATATTCTTTTTTTTGTCTTTTTCTCTTGATATTTAAGAATGGTTAAAGTTGTTAAGAAAAATATAATTTTTTTTTACTCAGGTCTTAAGATGCTTTAGAATACTCAATTATTTTTGCAGTACAATGGCGGTGGAAGACATCTAAAATGGTCTGAATAGATTAAGATAAACAAATTTTTTGATTGAAATTATATCTCCTTAATTTTATAATTTTTTATACTTTTCTGGAGTATAAAAAGAATTCAATCGAATTGTGACACAAGATTAAACTTAATTTCCAAAACAAGAGAATATTTAAATATCAAGCTAAGAAAATATTTTAAAACATGTGAATTATTAATTTTATTTTACTTAATCAATAAATACGTTGCTGAAAATTTTACGAAATATATATTTTTATGCAGCTTTTTTGCCGCTAAAAAAGCCAGATAACTTCAATCTTCAATATTTAAAGCTAATCTGAAGACCGTTCGTGGAAACCATGTTCGTTGATTGGCGAGCATTTCTTGATGTTTCTGATGAAATGATCTAAAACTTCCAAAATTATTTAAATTCAAAAACTTTATAATTCAGTCAGAACGAGATAAAGGAAATCAAAAAGATGATTTCAAATGATATAAGAAAAATAAATATATATTTTAGATACATAAAATCCAATAAATGACTTATTTTCTAAGCAGTCATAAGAAATAGAATGAAATTTTTATTAATTATATAATTAATTATTATTATATTACAATAATCTTAACTGAGAAGTTAATATTTTCATGACTTAAGATATAATACTAAAAAAATAGTCTAGAAGTCATTAATTTAAATTTTTATTTTAATTTGTGTCTACAACATTTAAATTAATACCTTCTAAAAAAAAGATGGCTAATTCAGAATATTGAGTGTCTAGACATATGTCCCACTTTTATTTTAAAAGAATGTGGATTTAAAAAATCCTAACCCCGTATTGGCAATATTATATATATATCTATCCAAGGGAAATGATGAGAAAATCATTAAGGTGTATGTACGCACTTAAAACTTCGAAAATCGTTCAAAATATCGATTTTTTTTCTTTTTATTGTTTCAAAATGTTCTCTGATTTTTTAGCTTTCAAACGATGCCAAGATGTTGTCAATATTCGAAATTTTTCTCGAGTTATAATTATTTTTCTTGTGGTAATTTCACTATAAACTCTAGTTTTCGTGTTTTTTAAACTCATTTTATGAAGAATGATATCTTTCCACTATGTTGCTTAATTTAAACAATCATAACTCTACAAGAAATTAATCAAATACAATTATTTATTTATCAAAGTAATTTGCATGAAACAGTAGAGGTTTTGTGCCACAATCAAAATTATATTTATAAAAATTAATTTTTAACAGCTATTTAAATGTTAAAATTACCGAAAAAACCTCGCTTTTTCTATTTATCGCTGATGGAAAAATTGTTAAAAAAACTTTATATTTTTATAACTTGATTGGGGCAGACTACATAAAGACTAATTTTAGGCATAATTTCCAACTAAAATTGTGTGTCTGTACAAATTATAATTTAAGATATCATGTTTTAAAAAAAATATGCTAATTAGCTCATTAAATATTATTTAATTAATAATTAGTGTAATATGGTTTTTTCTCACTGAAATGAGTTTAAACATATATTAATGTAAAAAAACTGGATTTTTTAAGTTAAAATTAAAAATATTATATATTTTAGTGTGTACGTACATCTTAATGGCACCAAATGTTGAGATAAATTTATTTACTTATAATTATCTCGATATATTAGTCAATTAAATCTGGTCTGATTAGCATAACTTACAATAAAATTAATTGAAGCAATTTTAAATATTAACCAAAGTATATTGAATGTTTATTTGTTATTAATGTTTTATTATATCTAAAAGAGTTCTAAGGGAATGTCTTGATTTTTAAAAATAATTTAAATCTAATGTGAAATACGGTCGGGTACGGTATTTTGTATGTATCTACTTTAAAAACCTGACAGATTATCTAACAATAATTGCGCCAGAAGCGTAATTATATGGACGCAAAACAGACAAAATGTCTAGAATTTGTGGTATTTCCGACCAGAGATGTTACAGTTATAAATACACATAGCAACTGCTAATGTCCAGAAACTGAATACTCATTTTATGGAGACTACACGCAGCCTAGTGACATATCTGGTATGTGGGTGGCCTCCATAAATGACCGTGCACAATCTAATTACACCACAAATTTAATAATAACTTAGAAAAGAATGAAGAGAAGGGAAAGGTCTGACAAAAAGTTTTGTATATACTTAGAGATGAATTAATTTTTTTAATGATCAAGAATATCGTGGAAGAATAAAAAGAAGAATTATATATTGGAAATATTTTAATTAGAATGCTGAATATTTCAGAATTTAAGAAGAAATACATTTTTAAACACGTGGGTGATATGCATGCATTTTAAAACACCAGTGACTAGCATTCTCAAGGCCAATCGAAAAAACCAATGTGGTAGACCGGCGTTACTGACTGTAAACTATGTAATACAAATATGAGAAACTATTCTAAACTGTTGCAATCTAGCCACATTTATATCCCATATTCCTATTATATCCTATATTCATGTCTTTCTGAATGCAATGCATATATGACTGGCCATCATGCTTTAAAATAAGAAATTGGCATAATTCTACTTTTGAGAAAAATTTAAATATCGATTAAAACCGAAGTATCCGGGTATGTGAAATGTGAGCAATGATTAATGGGAAAGTTTTATTTCTCAAGCAAATTTTCTTTTTTATTTTAAATTTATTATTTTTATTATTTATTGAAAAAAATCGCAAAGAACTATTTCCGTCCTTTTTAAAAAGTTCGACCTACGTGGAAATTTGACTTTAACAAAATGTCTTTGAGGGAAACAATAAATACATTTTTAGATTTACTTTTATTTTGCTTTAAATGCCTTATTTAAAGATAAAGGGGAATTTGCACATGCAATGTCACAATTCTACGACGAATGTGGGAGCCCAAATTGTTAACAAATGAAATCCCATCCTACATTCTGAAAATATTTATCACTTACATATTATGTCTTTTCTATGAATAGTAGAGAGAACGCATTTTTTTTCGGATTTTGAAATGTGTTGGAGTGAAGAAGAAACTTTTTACATGTTACTTCAACTATCTTAATACCAACTGTGAAAATTCATAGAAAATGTCTTAAATAAGTAAATTTGTTCTGTTATTTTTAGCCAATCCATAATAATGTTGATTTACTGATATGCATATTTATTACTTTTCTTGTAAAAAGAAAAAAAAATCTGTTCAAAATTAAAGCATACTGATTAACTCTATTATTAATTTAATCAATTCTAGTACAATTACAATTAGGCTTTTTTATAATACGAAAAAAATTATTAAAAATTATTATATTATCAAACTTATATTAATAAATAAAATGTGTATAATTAATAAATGTCCACTGATATTAATTAAAGCTCTTGTATGCGATTGAATTTAAATGACTAAAGAAAATGAAGAGAGATAATGAATGAAATAAAAATTTCAATGAAATCATTTTATTAGAATACTCCGAGACATTTTGCACCATGCGCATCAGAAATTTTCATCATCTCCATTTGTGAACAATATTAATGCGTTTGAATTAATATTAATAATTGTCAGTGAGTTAATTTTTTAGCAACTCAAATGAGCTCACTTGTGGATGTTTTCAGCGCAAATGCAAACATCATTCATTTTCAGTTAAAGAGACGGCATATCTCCAGTACTGGAAATTGTTAATTCATTGTCAGTCGCAGTACAATTCGTAACATTTTTGTGTGTGTGTGTGTATCATTGGCTTTATCTTCCCTACTTAAAATATCGCTATCACAAATTCACTAATTATTATAATGAAAGATCAGAAAGATCATAGTAATTAAATATCTTATTTTTTTAAAGATCGAAGAGTATATTGCTGAGATGTTTAGAAATTTGAGCTAATATTCCAAAATATGACACGGAAACAGCGCTAACATTTTATGAATTAAAATAATTTTTAATTTATGAATTCGTAACAATGTAAAACCTTATAATTCATTAAACATTTATTAATCGATTTTTCCAAATAGCGAAACTGAAGTCTAGCAGAAATATTTCCTATTTGAAGACTTGCATTTCTAATAATTGATTTAATTAAAAAAGAAAATGAAAACTTTAATTTTCCATTTATATATGATAAGCAATCTGTATGGTGCAGAAAATTAATTATCGAGTAACTGGCTGTCTTGGATACCCGCATACAAGGAAATGATGATAAATGTCAATATTTAGAAATCACATTCATTGTCTGAAATGCAGATCGTTCATTCAATATTTATTTGAAATGTATACTCCCGGGTACAGAGTTTGATACTTTGAGCAGCATAAAGTTAGCAAACCATCCAGCATAAATAACTAATTTTCAAGTAAATAAAATTTTCGAGATCAATTTATTCATCAACAGAATCTGATTACAAATGAATGTTATATAAATAATAAACAGTACATTCGTAAACTGCATGCGATTTTCTCCTAGTATATTGAACCTTAACATTTTCAAACCTTTTGTTGGTTAATGAAACGCAACTAAAAAGACTTAGATCAGTAACGCTTTCAACCATTTACTTATTAATCGCAAGTGCCAGAGGCAACAAAAGTACTTAGTAGCAATGTCCACTCCTTGTATTTAATTATCGAACTAATGGAAGCATCCTCAACATGGAACACAAATGGGAATTGCACATTTTTTCCATATACTTGACTGTTTTAACCTTTTTATAAAAAAATAATAAATTTGTTTTGGCATTTGAGAGACAATGAAATTTGATGATGTCTTTTTATGTCAAGTGCCGCCGTTTGGAGATATATTACACAGATGTCTCCTCGGACGATGCGAAGGAGGATAAAAAGTTGTCAAAACCGTCAATCGTTTTTATTTATTATTTTAAAGAAATTATAACCTCTGCTTTTAATCACATAAATAAAAAGAAATTTCTAAAGCATAAAAATATTGAGTTTGATGATGGTCAATCCAAAACAGTGAAGGAATATTGCGGAATCAAAAATATTTTACTAACTCTGAGGACCAAGAACAGGGGACCATATAAAAATTAACATTTCGTTATTTTTTTCAGCGGTGCTCTTATTGATTAAAATAAAGAAATTTATAATTATTTACGTCATTGTAGCATTGTTTTATTTAGGATAATTCGCCTATATTTAATGTTTTAGAATTGAGATTCCAAGCCGCAAACAGCGTCAGCATTTTATATACTGAGAATCATGTGGATAATGATACTGTCTATACCGATAACAATACGTTTGATACTTTTTCCTCTTTGTTCCGCGGAATTCCAATTCACTCAATGCATCTTGAAACTGTGTAGAGCTATAATCACATTTTACATGCACCAGTCTCGACAGCATTTTTCTCTTTAGAAAGCGGAGAGATAAATAATGAAATTTTTTGGGGGAGGGGAGGGGCAGAAACAACAATCCATCCGCTAGAATGGGGGATAGCGAGGGTTCAATATTTACCCCCTTGCATAGGTATTTACTCTTGTTTTTAAACTTTTGTAGTGGGGAATATTGTTTGCCACCTGATTCTAAAATCATTTGCGCTTTCACGTATGCATTAGGATGTATTTCATTCGACAAAATAGGGAAGAGAGGAAAGATTAAAGGAAGAAATGTTTACATTTAATAATAAAGTAAATCCGGAAATACGCATACCCTTCCACGTCTCACGCCTTAGTGAGATAGAATTGTCAATAAATGGTCATTTCAGGATACTGAAGCGAACCGTAGGGAAGGCTGAAAAGCGTAATGTTTGGAATAGGCACAGTTGTTCCTTGCTGCAACCGCATACAAACCGGAGACTATCAATATTTACAATGTCATCTCTTTTCAGTAATCCCCGAACCGTGTGTCGATTCATTTGCCTTTTCGACCTTCAATTACATTTAGAAATGATTTTGTTTAGTTTCTTCAAGAAAATGAAATTATAATGGAAGTGTGTGTTTGTATTGAGCTTAAGCATTTACATGTGACAGTTTTCTAACTTGTTTAGTATGTGGGGTAATCTTTTTCTAGGACTAGCCATTATCAGACCTTTTCATTCATAGGTTAGATACCATTTACTTCAGGGAGACCTTGCGCATTTTTCTTCCTATTTGTTTCTTGTCTTATAGTAATGGTCCACTTAAAACATCGACATTTCAAGAAAATTCAAATTGATCAAAAACTGAATCAAGTGGATATTGCTTAAAAAGCATATGATTTCGTCGTCGTCAATAGTTTTCTTTTTGAAGGAAAAAAGAAACTATATTCAAGATGTTATGGGAGGAAACAAAATGCTTAGTAAATAAAAATAAATAAATAAATAAGGTACCATGAAGGGTGATATTCACAAATCTGACCCGGTTATACGAGATGAGAAAACAAAACATCATCATTAAGGGCAGTCGGAACCCCCTATACCGACAATGTTAAATTGGTCTTTTTTGATGTACCTTTTTTCAAAATCTATCATAGATATATATTTGAAATTTTTTATACAAGTAAAGTACATCTTTCTTATTTTTTTATATGTAGCTTTTCTTAAATTTTTGATTTTTTTATAAAGTTATAAATTTTCTAAGTTGACAAGGTAAAATTTTACCCTATTTTGACATAAAAATTTATAAAAATTAAAGTTTTGAGGGTTTTTTTTTAAAGCTACATTTAAAATATACTAGCACACACAATACACATTTCATGAAAAAATTACATGCATATATGCAGTAGTTTCTGAGAAAAGGTACATCGAACATGAAAAACTAACGTTTTGAGAAAAATGCATTTTAATGTAAAATTACTTCCCCATTAAAATTCTCCAGCACTATACTCCACTTTATCCACATTATTATTACTATCATCCTCTTCTCTCTTTCTTTTTAGTCTTTTATTTTTCCTAACCTCTTTTGTTTTCATTAAATTGCCATATTTTGCTTTGGGCAGTCTCCTATCGTCATAGCGTTTCATAGCCTCTACCGTATAATCACCAGGCTCTATTTAAATTTGGAGTTTGGTACTGTTTCCAACATTGAATGAATATATGGCATCATATGTTCCCAGAGAAAGAACTTCTATATGGACAAAAGTTTTCTTGGGAATGTGTGTCCATATTACATTATTTACGCTCTCATTTGGATTTTGAGTTTTTCCATGAAGCTTCATGTTATCTTCACACACTTCTTTTGCTGCTTTCATCAAGAGAGCATTATATTTAGCAAATTTAGTGGGGAGTGGAGGCAAATTCATAACACCACAAAACATTTTAGCAGATTCTGCACCTTTTCCAATGCACCTCATGGTATACACTAACCTATTTTTTATTTCAAAAGTGGGAAAATCACTTGCATCTTGCTTAGAACTGAAAAATGAGTACTCATAATTACAATGTGCACATTCTAAATAGAACTGCACAACTGCTCCCCAATTATTTTCATTTAATTTTAAATGAAGAGCAGCGTTTCCACTTTCCAAGCATTTCACTGCTTCAAAAAACACCGCTGCTAAAATATTGATGTCAACAATAACATTTTTATATCCAGAAAAACTATTTGAATAACCAATGTTCTCATTCAAAAGTTTATTTTCACTAGACGATATATTCACACTATCGCTAGAAAGGTTTACAGTGTTGAAAGAATTTTCTTCCACAACATTTTCAGTTGAAACATTTCTACTGTTGACATATATTTCTTCAGATTTTTGCTGACTTTCTTTTTTTATTAAAGCCTCCCTTCCGCTTTTTAAAAACATTTAAAGATGATCTAGGCATGATTAATAATCAAAATTATAAATATCAGGGACAAGAACCTTTTATGAACTCACAAGTAGTATAGAACACAACGGTACAAAGAATAAAATAAAATGTGCTTTCGCAAGAATAAGCAACGCTTTAAATCTGCCAGATTCAAAAATAGAAACTCTTCTTATCAGCTGAGAAAATTAAAGGAAGGCTTACTTTATAGTGCAAAGAAAATGTTTCATTTTCCGTCGCACATTGACCTGTGAAACGGAAGTAAACCAAGTTGTTTACATTTTTGTCTCTTTAAAAGGGGCGTGGCCCTGTTTCGTTTTCAACTTTAACTTAGATTTTTGATACTTCTAATTATCGTAGAGGTTAAAGTAATATATTTTTAGAAAGAAGAAAATTTAAAGATTTTAAAAATCTGAAAATCTCAAATTACGTTATTTTGAAGATTTTGGGGTTCCGACACCCCTTAAAAAATGAAAGATTACTAAAAATAGAAAATGTTCCGACTTTTCTAGACAACAAGGATTTCAAATCCATCAATGGATGGCTCACCTACTTTCTTAAACGTCATGAGATTTTGTTTCAAACCATCGTGGGAGAGGGGAAATTTGCAGCTAACGATGCGGCATAGTGGAAAAAGTGGGAAAAAGAAACGATAGAATGAATGGTATTCGCCCGATGCATATAATATACTATGCATTATTAAATTGTTTATTCTATCCTCTGATATGAAATAAATAAAAAAAAAGTGTTTCAAAGGACACTATAAAGAAAGATTAGTTCAGAACACTGACACAATCAGGATAACACTCCCAAATCCATATGAAAATAATGTAAAAAATGCATGTGATTGAGTTTCCGGAAGTTGGAATTCGTTCCAGAACCTAGAGCTAAAATTTGTTAAAATAAAGCTTCATCATTTAAAGAAAAAAGCAATGGAAACACAGATATTGACTTTACTAATATGATCAACCGAAAGGACCAATACGTATATAGCGAATGCATGCCTGTTAGTGCTTTGAATACTCTTGAAACTCATCTTTTACATTCAGCGTTGAAAATTTTAAAACCTAGTTAATGGTGTGCAGAAGTGCAGTGGTGCAAGCAATGATGATATGTTAAGAGAATTATCATCTGATATCAGAGTAATGGGAAACGACAGATGCTCACAACGAAAGCTCAAGTTTCTCCCGAGGAAGCAAATGCCTTAATTAAAACTCTCCAGGATTTTGTTTCACCGAATGTTTCCGATATGCATTCACAATCGTTAGATAAACTGAAATATATATCCACACAAATTTCATGTGCATCAAAAGTGAGGAAAAAAAATGTTCTTTTTCCCAAATGTATTTTTTCTCCGTTATTTTCTTGTGTAGTAATAGTATGCATCTCTATCTCTCTCTTTTATTTAGATTTTTATGTTGCATAAAATCCAAAATCTGGTTGATAGTTGTTCGGTGAAATAAGCCCAAACTTGTTGAGAAACAAAGATCAAAGCTTAATGAAACAAGTAAAAAAATACAGAGAAGTTACACAAGAATAGCATTTACAGCTAACAGCAACACACAAGCAACAAATTGCTCTCAAAAACCCGAATGGCACAAAGTGCTAAGAGCGGATTTCCGTAGAAACTTTGCACAATTACTTAACTCTTTCGACTCAATTGACTGAATGACTCGATATCGTCAATGTGCTTTAGCTTTTATAATTTCAGTAACAAGGCAAAAAAGATTCTATAACAATCGTTAGATTCTAGAACGTTCGAAACCTAACGAACTATTGACAAGGTTCAAATATTGGGTTGTTCGGAAAGTATTTTTTTTTTTGGAAATGAAAGACAGTTTTCGTATAATAAACAAATACTTTATTAAATTATATGTCGGCCGTTCTGGTCCAACACCTTTTGCCATCTTTCTGGTAGTAGCATAATTCCACGCTCATAAAATGTTTGGTCTTTGCTGCCAAAAAACGGTTCGAGGTGGTTTTTGACCTCCTCATTTGAGGTGAAGGTTTTACCGTCTAAAAAATTTAGCGAACCAGTTCTGGCACTGGCGTACTGTCAGCACACCTTCTCCATACACATCGGTCCCTTTCTTTCTGGCTTGAACAGCATTTTTACCCTTTCTGTAGTAAAACAGTAAGATATGTCGAAAATGCTGCTTATCGCTCTCCATATTTAAAAGGGCATCAACCAAAAACTTCTGCGTAGAATTAATTGGAATTTTTCACACACAAGCCTTGCTATATGAGCTCTCAAAGCATATAAAAATGATACGGCTTAAATGTGAAGTAGGGTGCAAAAAAAGACAATTAAATCCTCTGTCGGGAAAAAACGAAATTACTTTCCGAACAACCCAATATTTCGGGTCCATCATCTTTGCTACCTTGGCGCCAAAGCCGGGCGCTGTTGAATAAATATCATTCAGCAGCCATTAATAATTATGTAAAAATATATTCCTTACCAGGATACGATTATCAGTTCGTAATAATATTGTTAATTTATCTTTATCTAATATATAATAATGAATTTTTGTTTTTTCGTAATTTATACGCTTTCGCATCGCTCATCCGACTGCGATAAAGCTTTACCAACATATTGGGTGCACTTGCGCGAAGGTTATAGGCATAGTACAATTATTATATCTAAACCTAAAAATCCATGTTTTTCACATGGCCAGTTTTATGTTGTTTGCTCAAGAGTCCGACAGCCAAGAAATGTATTTCTTTAGCTGAAGTCGGACGAAAAAAAAATATTGTCTACCTGGAAGCTTTTAAAAATGAAGTAAAAAAAATAAAGTAAATATAATTTATTCTTTTTCTTTATATATCATTAAAGTTGAATTAATATATTCATTGTCGACAAGAAAATAAATATTCTTTATATCATTCCTAATTAAACAAGATAGTTATTTCAAATTTCAAACAATATTTTTAAAGTTTAAAAAATATGGTTTTGTTCAAATTGTAAATAACAATAATTTGTGCTTTATAATATCTAGGTCCTTAAAGTATGGTCATAGACGTTTTACTTTATTATCAAAATACATTTCACATTATTATCGAATTATTATTAGTCACATTATTATTAGTCTGATTATCGAATGATTTTTTCCTATCCCCTCAAATATATACTTTTTTTGCAATTTGCTTTCCCAGTCATTTCCTTTAAATATATTCACAATTTCCAAATCAGTGTTCTATCAAAATGTTTGAGGTCATAAAATAATATATCAATAAAAGAATAGTTTGTTACTATAAAATAGTTGCAAACGTAAAATAGTTTACTACAGTCTATGTTAGCATAGATGTATTTTATATTTAGAATGATAAAAAATAAATTATTAATAAAATTAGTTTTTAAATAAATTTTTAATATCATTTATGGATTCATTGTTTCAGAAATATCCACAAACGTCATACAAATCTCTAAATATATGAGTTTCTAGTTATTTAAATATAGTCATCCTTTTTCATGCAACATTTGAATTGATTTCAGCAGCAGTTACAATTTTTCAAAGTACTGTAAGGAAAGAACTTTCTTTCTTAACGGTCAAAGACTTTATCCTTTCCCCTGAATTCATGACAAGAAGTGACATCATGTGTGAGAGATATAGAAGATCAAAGGAATAGATTGTTCTATGTCTTAAACGATGAAGACAGAAAATAAATTATTCATTCATTTCAAACTACAGAATTTGAAATATTTCTGAAAGTACATTGCTTTGGGTGCTGTTTGAAATGCTTTCACTTTAAAGCAGGATACTTCACTTAATATAAATTCTTAAGATACTTTAAATGTTTGATAAAGTGTAGATTTTATTTAGTTATATATTATGTTCATGAGAATGTTTTATGGATAAATATTGATACTGAATCTTTTCATAATCATTGAATCATGCAAAAATGCCATATATATAAGATATTAGTATTTCATGAATATAAAAAATTATTCATATATATATATATATATAAAATCATGCATTGAAACTTTGTATACGATACCCAATATTTTGAGACAAAAAAACAATAAAATAATTTAATAAAACCAAATATATATCCAAGTGAAAAAAAAAGTGTCCAGAACATGATACTTTTAGATGAACTTGTTAAGAAAGAAAGTTGTTAACCTGCAAACTTTACTGCCTTTTAATATGTCTGGAATATAGAAAATCAGGTTGTTGATCAAGTCTTGTGTCAGCGATCAATGAATCGTTTTTCCTTACAGTAAGCATTTTAAATCATGGATGGAAGTTTTTATTACGTAATGAATTCTTTTAGAGCATCTTAAACATATTTTATTGGATTGAGAGTGTGATCGATGTTTGCTATTATTTATGCATTTCTAATGCATTCTCACCATTTCAATTAAATAAGTCAGATCATTTATGAATAATTACGAGGACCAATCTTCATCAGAAATTGCAATCTTAACTGGTGTAAATATTTTCTGTTCAGTTCTAAATACAGAATCGTTATACCGTTTATATAATCTGATATAATTGAGGAAAATTCCCTTCTCCAATCTGTCTTACACTATATCTCTAAAATGGGTCTAATTGTAAAAGAACTCAATTAAAGGAAATTATCTGTTAGATTATACGAGGAACGAATATCTTCATGAGAATAAAATTCATCCTGTC
>JAPMOR010102557.1:0-18278 GCA_026543865.1 Argiope aurantia | reverse complement strand
CAACGAATTTATTGAATTTTATTTAAATGTTAAAGTAAAAAATAACGTGGAATGATTTTAATAGATTTATCTTAATCATTATTAATGCAATGAATTTATTGATTTTTATTTTCTTCTTTGTATTTATTTAATTAAATATATTTTTAGTTTTTATATATTTGCAACTTTGATTTTTCTTCTATTTCATGCAATTAAAATATCTTAGTTTTGAAAAATAAAAAGGGCATTAATTGCATTCTCGAAATTATTCACATTTTATCTACTGTATCCCACTCTAACGAATTTGATAGCTGTCGCCTACAGCTCAGCTTTTTGTATTTTTTCTCAATTTCCACAACAATTGTTTTCAGAATTGAAAAATAAGTCCCCGAAAGCATTAACATTGAAAGTCGAGATGGAATTGTTGAAAAAGCGACAACGAATCATTGATATGCTGGAGACGATAGAAGCAAATTTGTCGACCGCTTCTTTTCTCACCTGAGCAGCAAATTTCGTAGCATATCTAACAAATATGAGTCAGTTACTGATAGATTTATTGGAAAGCAAAGCAATAATATTACTAGATATCTCTTTTATTTCCGGCAGCGCTGTGGTGTCGACAATGTCCATATTCTGGAATGCCGGGCAAATACCAATCGAAATGCAAAAATTTTCCCGCCTCATCCAACGTCGTCTCGAACAACGATCACTTTTGGAAGTGAATTCAAAAGGTATTCGATCAGATTGTTCAACGAAAGAGGAACAAGTTTTTGTGCTGTCTGTTTCCGATTTTATTTACTACAGAAAGAGTACGATTGTCTCTTGGTTGGGAACTATCCTCACTTATGGACTTCTTATCCTTAGCATCGAGTTGAAAACTGATCTTTCAAAGCAAGGTAAGGCATAGGACTATTTTCGTTTGAGCTGGCCTACGAATCACGGCATTATTATCATTACACCTGAACGACATTTTAAACTTTTATAGTGAAGATCGCATTTCAGATGTATACACTGCTGGTAAAAAATGCATACAATTATTTTAATTAATATATTTGCTGCTACTGATATGATATGACACAGATTCATGATTCAGATATATTATTTAAATAAATGCCCCTTTTATAACCTAGTTTAACCATAAAAGAGAAAATATTATTCTAATTAGATAGATGGCATGAAACTGAAAAATTAATAATGACAGCAAATGTAAAAAATAAATTATCTCCATCTAATGGATTGGCCAAATTTGTAGAGATTTATACCATAATTTTTATCACATGATGAAATTCAAGTTTTTCTGAAATAATATAAATGTTGTGAATCAGTCATTGGTATTATGTAAATATATGTCATGACATTATGAAATAGATAGAGTCTGAACAGATGAATTTGAATTATTCTCGCTTGCTACACTCGCAAATGCGCCAGTTTTCTTGTGTTAGAGATAGCATTTATTTCATTACAAGTTTGATAGTGTCTCGTTTATGTTTTGTTTCTAATTTTTAAAATTTCTACTATTTTGTAATAAAATCTTTTTTGAATCTATAACGGATGCTGTGACATTAGTAGGAAAACTGGTTTATATAAGAGTTCAATTTCAACTCGTAATGAAATTTAATCGGGCAAAAAGTTTCATCAAAATGTTCAGTTTCAAATTTGAAATTTTTCCTTGAAAGTAAAATACATATATCTTGATTTTATGTTTGCATATTAATTTATATTTCTTAAATTTGCTATTTTTTTAGTTTCAAATAGGAAAACAGTTATTAGCTATTATTTAGTGACTTCACATTCCGGGTATTTTGATTTACACCAATCATTTTGTGAACCATTTTCCTGTATACCTAATTATATATGAATTAATTTAATTTATGAGCCATAATACTGTAACAGAATATAAATGTATTCATTATTCATAATTTGATTTAAATACAAGGGGTTTTTAAATGAAAAGGTACGAAGTGACACTGTGGGTATAAATGAAGACTTTATTCAAATTATACACCATATGCCTGAGCACAATGATCCCGTTGATTAACGAGCCGAAGGATTCCTTATTCCCAGAATTCATGTGGCCATGACGAGACCCAGTCCTTCACAGCATTATTGAATTTGCCGTCCGAGTTGAAGCACTTCCCTTTCAGATATTTTTTAGGGAACCAAACACATGAAAATTGTATGGAGACATGTCCGGGCGGTAGGGCGTATAGTAGAGTTGCTCCCTCTTAAACTTGATAAGTTCCACGTGTGTGACCCTGGAGAAGTGTGGACTCACGTTATCATGGAGCAGAATCGCACCATCCGTGAAAAGCCCCTGTCTTTTGTACTTGATGGACCTGAATAGTCTTGGAGTGTCTCACACATGAGAGTTATTGGCTCTTATATACTCTCGAGGAATTGAATATTATTGGTCAAATTTTCGGCGTTCTTTATAATCGTCCCTGCTCTCTTCTGTGCATGCGGACCCCAGCGCATCCTCCGATCTACGCCGGAGACTTCAATCGCATCCCTAGGTGTTTTGCAACGTTCTAACATAGCGACATAGACGAATATGTTAACGGCTACGTTGTTACGATGTTTCGAACCTTTTCATTTGAACACCCCTTGTATATTTATTAAACTTCATTTATCCTTATAAATTATTTTTTTAAGATTTTTTTTGCAATTAAAAAATATTTTTTACTTGATACATCTGTTTTTATCTAATAAACTGTACTTTTAGAAACGATTATTTAAAAAAATGCATATTATTGATAAAATAATTTCTTGAATTTATTATTCTGATAATGACGATTTGATTCGGATGTATATGTAAGTTTTTTTATTAGACTTTGCACCATTTAGAAAGTGAGAACGCACGAGTCACTGAAATATTCTTTTCTAGAAAAAAAAAGCCCTCTCTCTCTCTCTCTCACACACACACACACACACACACATATATATATACACTGGTGTGCAAACCTTAAGCAACAGGTATGTTTTTTGCCATAACTTCACGAGAAATCATCTGAGAGACATGAAATTCAGAAATGAGATACAGCATTTTGTTCTGAAAGAATGACGAAAGCATAGTTGCGCAGAAAGGAATACAATGCATACAGTATGGAATCAAACAAAAAAAGGCTTTATTGAACTCATAGTATCGTTACACATGATTGTCTGTCCAAGAGGAAGAACATCAAGCAGATGTTCCTTAGTATGGGATATGCCCTCCCCTTACTGCAATGGTTGCAGTAAGGGGAGTCCCCCATACTCAGGACCAGATTGTCCAACAATTCTTGAGGTAAGAGTGCCCATTCCTCAATCAGCATCTGTTTAAGTTGTCGGGTGTTCCCAGGAGGATGTAATCGTGCCGCAAGGCGTCTCCCCAAAGCATCCCACACATGTTCTATCGGATTTAAATCAGGGGAACACGCCGGCCAATCCATTCGAGTGATATCTTCACTTTCCAGGAGCTCCTCAACAGCCTGAGTCTTGTGTGGCCATGCATTGTCATCCATAAAAACGAAGTCTGATCCAATGGCACCTCGGAACAGACGCACATGGGTAATCGCTTGTAAAAAATAATCATTAAAAATAGTCAGATGATACATTAATTAGTTTAAAATCTTTCATCAACTATATAAAGTTACTTTCTTTCAAGAATATGTGCAATATGTGCATATACGATCGAGTTTATCATTTGTGGCTACAAGACATTCTTTTTGAATAAGATTTTGTAGTGTTTCTACAATTTCGTCAATGACACATATAAAGAAAATATATTGTAATGGTTAAAAAAAATCAACTATAGCTTTTGACTGATCTCCGTGAATGTAAAAAAAAAAAAACCAATTTTGGGATTATATATTTACTATTCCTCTGTCTATCTGTGAAACCGATAATTCAGAAACGTTTTAAAAAAGAACACTTGAAATGTGGAATATGGTCTTTACAGCAAATTCATAGATTTCTGTCAAAGTTGGACACAAGTCTATTCAGAAAAAATAGTCTGTCCGGCAATATAAGTACAAGCGAAATCGATAACTACAAACAATAGATGGAAAAAATTTGGCATATAGATTTAACATTTAAATAAAAATATAAATCAAACTTGGAAAGAAATCCGGCCATTGATCATCTATTGGTCTGCATTTTCAGAAGTGTGTTCGTGCAATAACTCCAGAACATTCTAATATATCAGATTTAGGTGTGATTTTCTGCCAAATTTTGTTTTAAATCGCTCAGAAAAAAGAAGTTCAAAATAAGCATCAAATGTTCTGGAGATTTTGTAATAATCGCATCCCAGAGATTAATCGCCAAAGATGCCATTCTAATAGGCCCTATGGCAACTATTTGTACGCCGAAAGCACAGGAGTAATAATACGCAAGTAATTTACTAAAGACTAAACGAGAAAGTTTAGAAAGATCACCCCCAATATTCGTTCATTGCGATCTAGTAGTGCAGCTGGATGGTTTCAGGTTCGAAACCTAGTTTCGATGGAGATCATCCTGTATAAAGACTTAGTGTATGTTAAATATGACGTTGTGAGTCAAACATCCTCCAATTGGAGTGACGTGCAAGTCTGGAGAGAGGTTGCCAGCTCAGGTGACCGAAGGAATTTTTCCAGTTATCCAGAATGCTGCCATCAGAGTACAAAAACTTACATAAATCATTGAACACAATGTTTACAATCGTTTAAACAAAAAATTTATGCACCTGATTACCAAACAATGAAAAAGAGAACGCAAATAACGGCGCACTGAACAAGGATAGTGGATGGAAATAGCATCTGAATTTTTCTTAGAACAAAGACAATTTTTCTTTGAACCCTGGAACAATCTATATTAATAGAAGAGATGAGAACATATGGAGTGGAGTTGGAGTGAGCAACCGACAATGATGACACAAAATGTAAAACATCGAAACAATTGACTATTTTATTAACTTATTAATTAACTTATTAAATGCACACACACACACACACACACACACACACACACACACACACACACACACACACACACACACATACACTCAAGCTTTCAATCCACCAACTATGTACTTCAAAGCTTCATTGTCGATAATTTTCCACAAAATTAGTAACTGAATTTCGAATAATCTTGTTACTGTTATATGAAACAATTGAAAGGTCAAAGCTGTAACTGATGAGGATAATTAAAATAAATTCATAATTAAAATAATTTATCTGTTAGATAATTGAAAAATGACTCAACAACGAATTTCTTCGAATCAAAAATTTAAAATCTTGTAATGAGAACCTTTACATTTGATAGTAATTCTATAATTAATGTATACATAACATGTAATGAAAACATCGATATATATATATATGTAATAATATTTTAAACTCTTAATTTAATCCAAATTAATTTCAAAGATTTTATCTTAATTTATCCCATCGTAACATCATTCTAAAATATTCACATATTTCGTCATCCGATTCCGCTTTCGGTTTAATTAATCCTTTTGCAAAAATAAAGCGCCATCAGTACTACGTATCAAATGAAAGTGATAATTTTGCCCTTATCAGAGGTCAAAACATGTATTCCATCGGCGCGTGGCCGGAAATCCTATGTTATATACTAGTGATCATTTGTGTCGATCCTTCCTTCTTTCTTACTTCGTTTTTGTGCCGCGCTGCGTCTGCTTGTATATAAATTGCCTTACCGAGATGGATATTAAAGAGAGAATAAAACGGAATTAAAAATACAACGTCTCGTCTATGTCTTCAAACCTGCACTCTGCTTCAACGAAAATAATGTTACACACACACACACACACACACAAATATATATATATAGTTACAAATTTTCCCGGGGTTCATTTGGATAGTGGAAGTTATATGGTGTGGAGAAAGCTCAATCAGCAGGTGGCAGTAGAAAAAGAAACAACGACGTTTATTTACACGAAGACACACAGGAAAGCACAGAAACGACAACTATTACGGCATAGAAGGCGATTATCTTCAGTCGAGACGTGCAGCATACAACAAGAATCTACAGAAGACAGTAGCGCACTGCTTAGTTCAACACTAGCATGACTCCGTCTCTGCTCTGCGATACCCTGGAATATCCATTCTTCACCGTTGATTCCGACTACTACTATGACTACTCTGACTATTCTTTCTGGCAGCTGCAGCCCCTTTTATAGGTCTCAGGAGGCGGTGCTAGAAACCCATCAATCAATCAGGAACATTCGAGGCGTATCTCTGTTCCTACTGGACGGAGCGGGAAAATTCTCGCTGTTTCGAGTATTTTGGCACCAAAGTCGCCAAATTCGTCACCCAATGGTCGCTGAGTTTGTCGGCAAGCTCTCGGACCTCCGGCGTGACACCCGGACTCCGTCCAGTACCGATGACTTTAAAACAGTCTTTCTGATAATGGAACAAACTATGCTGGGAAGCCGAATTGCAGGTTTGTAACTATATATATACAATTATTTGAAAAAAAAATTAATAATTCAAAGACATATGAACCAGAAGTGAAAATTATATTTCCTTTTTATTCTGTAGATAGAAGAATTTTTAATATACTGTTGAAGTTTTGAATCATTTCGTCGTGGCGAGATCGTTTTAAGAGAGAGAACGTTTCTTTAGCAATTTCGTTGATGATTGTAAATAATTAAATTGGTATCGATTGAAATGTGACAGGAGAAATAGTGCGTTTCCCGAGATTTCGAGCCAAACTTCTCAAGCAAGTTAATTTACCTGATCATTGTTTTTGGCATCATTTCCTGCATTATTAATCTGAGAGTTTGGTAAAATTGTTCTTTCCAGTTTAAGCAATGAATGAGCTTGTTTTCGGGAATTTAGGACTAGTATACAAAAATTATTAATTGCATCCCTTTTCTTTCTTTCACTTTTTTAAAAATGAATACGAATAAGCTACGCCATTGAGTCATAAGAGGAAAATTGGCTTTTTTAAGATTTGACATCAATCATTTTATTTTCAATATTAAATTGAAATTTTATACTCTTATTTCTTATGTATGAATTGTTCCTCAATATCGATTTTCGATCAATGTCGTGTTTTTAAAGAATTCTAGATTGCTTGAATGGAAAAAAGAAAAGGAATATGGTCACTTAGATAAATTGCCATTATTATTTTTATACTTCCTCTGAAATAACAAGTGGCATTCGAGGACATAAATTGTTGACACTGATGATAAAACTTATTTCATAATCTCTTTTCAATATCTTATTTTTTATTGCACAAACCCTTACAGAAGACTTCATTTCAATAAAATCTATAATGATTAATCGAGATCAAGTATTCTATATCATCTCCCAGGTTTTTTACACATTTATTTTGAAATTATCTGATGTAATTGATCTACATTTACACAATTCTACAAACCAGCATTCTGTCTTTTTTCATCCTACTTTAATCCCCGCTCTGTTGCAGATGCAGTTATAAACACCAGAGTTTTATGTATATCGTTAAAGGATTATGTGGGTTTTTAAAATTCTAAGCTTGTTTGGGATGATGGAATGCAGAGATGATAGCAGAAAAAAAAAAACGTGTACGACAGTCATTTTCTTCTTCATAATGATTACAATTATATGGATATTTTGTATATGTACGTGGTGTCAATCTACAGATATGAGTTGAAATGGACATTGGAAAGTTGTCTTAGCATTACATCCAGTATATGTTTGATGTTTATTGTTAGCTGTAAAAAGATAGAATTATCAGCAATAATGAAAAAAGTTTACATGAAAAACTACGCACCTGAGATGATAACAAAAGCATTAGTAGGTTGCATATTAGTTTCCCCGCTTATTTACAGTTTGGCAATGTGTTGCTTGCTTGTGCAGTATGGAAAGATAAAAGGGGATTTCTATTTTTCTTTTAGAGAAGTCCTGTAGAAGTTGACAGATTAAAGTATTCCATATTGTTTTGGAATTCATTCATGTATCACTTTTGATATCCAACTTATTCTAATTTGGTTATTTTGGTGTTTTGTACAATTTGTCATCGATTGAGTTTGGCTATTAAAAATCTGTCTCAAGAAATAGATAGATGTCCGCTTAAGGCCTTCAGGATCATGGCTCAGATCAGATGTCTCAAATGCGAGGCAAAAATCTACAAAGTGCTAGAAGGATTGAAAAACAATTTTTCTCTTGCAACTTTTATTGCATGCGCAGGAAATTTTCTATACTACTTCTCTTTGTTATCACAGGTGATGATGTTCTCTTTGAGGGTAAACGCTTCAACATATCGGACTGACTCAGTCGTGTTCTCTATAACCGACGTCGTACCTTTAATCGTGATGTTCTGGATTTCCGATTGGATTCCAGCGGAAATGGAGAACCTCAATCGAATAATACGCCTAAAATACGAAATGAGGGTCAGCGTTGGGATAGTCTCCAAAAACTCTACTGTTGAAAAATTGTTGTTGGACGGGAATATCTTTGTCTTATCTGGATGCAATATGATCTTCTTTAGGAAAAACAACACTCCCTCAGTTTTAGCAGCTATTTTAACCTACGGATTGCTTTTAATGGGTCTGGAATAACGTAAATGAACTTACGATTTTCTAGAGTTTAGGAAATGTTAGCAAAAATGGGATGCTCGTTTCCTATTGGGTTTTCTAGCCATCCGAATGCGTGTACACAAACTGTTAATGATTCGAACCCCGTTCGCAACGATTTATCACATGAAATAAAATGATGCTCCCAATTATTTATGCAAGATGTTATTTGACGGTTTTATGCAAATGTTTTTTCACTCTATATAAGAGCGGAAGCACTCGTTGCGCGCATACTTAGACGTAGATTCAGATTCGTTTTTTTTTCACTTGTGTTCGTAGTCTGTGTCGGTGTAATGTATTAAATGTTTGTTTATCGCAAGAAATAAAAGTCTCTGTTTTTAATAAGTCTTCTCGACCTGCAACATTTTATAAGCACCAGTCACATGCATTTTTCACTGCTATTATTTGAACATTTTACTCTGCGGGCCCTACAGACGATTGATCTTGACAATTACAGGGTTTGAATCCAAATGTCGTCTAACAGGAAAATATTGTCTGTTTTTCTTATAAACTCCTAGACAATGATATTTAAAGGGAATCGAATTTTTGAACTGTTATTTTATACGAATATATTAATATTTCTAAATATTACTTTACTTTACATTATTACTGGCTAGTATTCAGAATAAAGGTAGCCAGTGGTCAGTATAGTTCGCAAAGAATCTGAAATGTTAAACAAAAAACAAAATGCTTCAGACAACGGGAAAAAGATGAAGCTGAAGGAACGATTCTTTTAGATGTTGTAAATATACAACTATCGATGCCTTTTTTTTGGTCTGAAGATAGGCGGTATCAACCAGAGTCCTAATTGAGCTTTAGTGAGTCCATGGATGTTGCACGAAAACATTTTTTAAATAGGATTTACATGTTAGTTTACTTTTCAAGAAAAGAAAAAGTATCAATCAGTTGGCATGAAACCCTCTATTCAGATAATCTTCTAAAATAGATCCCAATAAAAAACGAATTAGTATATTTTCTACCACTTGAAATTTGTATAGTTTCATTGAAACGAAGAAAGTCAGTTAGTTGTTGATTTTGTTACATATGGCACTTTGTAAGCCTGCTGAAAGTTGTCTCTCAGTGATTTGAGCCGAGTGAGTGTCCCTTGTCTTTTCAGTAGCGCCATCCAGGGCCAAGGTGCGTAACATTCGCTTTCACAGCCAATTTTTACATGGGTGGCACATTCTCACATCTTATAGATAGAAAACAGAAGATGAACAACTATGCTCGAACCGAGATTCAAACCCAGTACGGCCAGACCACGGGGAAGACGCTCTACCAATATGCCAGGACGTCGGCAAGCCGGTTGATTTTGCCTACATGCGATTTTCTTTGTAAAAATCAAAAGTTTTAAAATTAGACATTTTTTTTTTGTCGTTTACTCTTTACGAAGGCTTCTATAACAATGAAAATAAAGGTGTTCCTATTTTTATATGCTTGCTATTTTTGGTTTATATCAGAAATATGCATTTAATCAACTCTGAGATATGCATTTATTTTTTTAGGTTGTTATGATTATAATTTCAGAAATGTTGATCATTCGTAGGTTTTTCTTTATATATTCATTAAACAAGCATAATATTTTATATCATTTTTTGCAATGTTTTATTTTAAACAATTTATAATAAATTCATTAATATTTTGTGAGCGTTACAGATAAATGCAGTTGATTTTATGTCATGGTATTCATGAATTAAAGCAATATACACAGCTATATATATAATTATCAGTGTTTTTCCTTATATATATTTCTTATTTTTCGAACGCCAAATTTAAAAAAAATATATAGTAGTATGAATTTTTTAAAATATATGATTGCTAAAACGTGCTGAAGAGTTAGATCAAGGAGAAATAGTAATTTTTTTTAAACGGTTAAAAAAATTAATTTTTAAAAATTAAGTCAAAATTAATTTTTTTTGGAAGTTTCGCAATTAAAAAAATAAACTTAAATATCAATAGCAGAAAATTCATATCAAATGTTATGTAGAATATTAGTTACTACTTGGAAAAAGAATTCTGTAGACAAATCTACATTTTAAAAAAATTAGCCTTAGATATTTAAAAAAAGCTCAAAATTAAAAATAAATTAAATTTTTCAAATTCTTTTGAAATAAATTTTTTGAGAGGAACATTTATAGAGTACTATTTTATATAAAACGTAATTAATTTCAAACATGAAAGTTTTAAAACATTGTTTTAGATAGTACTATGCCGCATTAATTCATCAGATGTTCTTCAGGAAATCTATTGGCATCATCGCAGACTACAAGGAGTATTCGATGCCCCTCCGCATAATCACTTCATGTTAACACAATATCTTTTGGCTCATCTCTTTATCGAAATTGCACGTTTGTTGTCGTAACAAACAAATCACAGTATTGTCTAGGTTATACCTCTACAGAGCTACTACAAACAATTTTCGATACACTTGCGCATGTCTTGATACACTAAAATATATATTTCTGGCATTTAATTGCATTAATTTTAATAGTAATCAACCACGTTTACAAATTTGTTCATTAGGATCTATTATTTTAATTTTGCTCAAATTTCTAAGAAAATTCATTTACTAAAAATCTACAAAATAATTTTGTGTAATATAATGTTAAATATGCAAAACGATATGCTGTGTTTTAAGAGGAAAATCATAATTTCGCAGTATAATTAGGAAAAGTTCAATCTTTAAAGGTATCTAAGTTTTTGTAAAAATTTGATTTTTTAATATAATTCTACCTTAGAAATAATGGACTATAAATTTTAATCTTCTGACGGAAATTATTTTTATTGATAAAATGAAAATAATTCATAGGACATAATACAAATAAGGTATTTATTTACTAATTAATTGAATTAATTTTATCTACCCGAACAAAAGTGATTTTAATTATCAATGAATTACATAATTTTATTTACTAACTATTTTATCTAGAGAATATATTTCTTCGTGAATGTAGATTATACAAGGAAAGCGAATTTCACGCTAAAAATAATTTGCATGCCTTAATATAAGTGTGCATTCATTAAAACCATTCCGAGTTTTCTATAGATTAGATCATTTTGTGAATACTGGGGAGAAAAAATTAAAATAGGAAAACGATCTCATTAGTAGAATGAGCGGATAAGAAAGATCTAAAGTCTAATAATGAACTGACTACTAACCAATACGGTATGTGTGTATTATGTAGTGGATGAGAGTCAGAATAGTACAAATCATACTGACTGTGTGCATGCAACATGCAAGAAGATTATGCCATGTTTTATATCAGATTAAACAACGTTTAGTTGCTGTCTAAATATGAATATGTTGTCTAAATACCCAATCCTGCACACCTAGAAGACACCTGCAAGATTTTATAAAAAGTAAAATAAGTGGGAAATCGGAAAAAAGTCGAGATCGCTTTATGAGCCTGAAGAGTATTTCAAAGAATAGCTGTCCGAGTATTTTCTGGTGTTTGTTCGCTATTTTGTCTTAGGGGAGAAATGGAAAGGCTAGAGAAAATTGAAAGTCATAAACAATGGGATGCTTTTTACTGTGGCCAAAGAATTTCACAGAGATATCTATTTGAAGGACTACCAATATAGTGATTGCCATTAACGTCTACTAATTGAGGAGCGTTTGTTCTGATGCCAAAAGAATAAAAAGGAGATATATCAACAATGGGATCAGTTCTCTATTCGGATGAAAGCCGATTTAGTCTGACTAATGATTCTGGATCGATACATATTTGGATGTAGTGGGAAACATGCAATTATTCCACCAATATCAGTGAAAGGGGTGATCGGAGCACTCACTTGGCGGGATATTATGCTTGAAATGAACGAGGCATCATGCAGCATTCACTTTCATATCTTTCAAAATTGTTCACTCTCTATTGTTTATAAATGTAACATTGTTCTAATGTCTTACAAGTGCATTTTTTTAAAGTGCTTTGGGCTATAAAGTCCTCTTCGTAGATGACAATGCTACATTTAATCGTATAGGGGCTGCTGCAGAGTGTTGGAAAATGAATACATTACAGTCACCGGTTGACCAAAGTGTCCGGATATAAATTCATCAAAAGACGTGTGGTACACTTATGGGAGACCAATTTTTGGCAGCACGTTTTTAAGCCACCAGCAAAGATTCAAGAAATGCTGGTTGTCTGTACAACAAGAATGGAAGACAAAGTCTCACCAGGTCATTGAAACCCTTGTGCACAGCATGGACAGACGGCATAGATCTTGAAAGTGATCAGTGGAAATCTCATTTTTTTAATAGAAGATAGAATTTTTTTGCCAGATATCTATTATTTGGACGTTTCGTTTTTCTGACAAAATGTGCTTGAAATTAATTTTTCAGTAAATTTAATTTATGTCTTCTGCAGTTTCTTCATTTTTTACCTCCTTTATTTTACCCCCTTAGTCTTCCGTCTTGACGATTTTTTTGCTAATATTTCTGCCGATAGGGAACCATTTTACATAACATTACATACGACATATTGTCTTATCTTTAAATTTTGTGCAACAATGCTTATGATTGAATAACATATGATTTACAATTTATGACAGATTTGATTTTCTTTTGAGAAGATTTTAGTCATTATTCAAAATAGTTTGTTTATTGTTTATTTTATTTTGAAAAAATGGAGATTTTAAAGGACAATTTTACCAATATTTTAACAAGAGCAAAGTACGGTTTTGAAAGAATTGTAAAAAAAACCCATTAAATAAATCGATAATAACACCTTATCATAATTATAGATTATAGAAAATCATTATTTAAGTAAGAGCTGATTTCTTACTGAATCAATGTTTTTTGTTGACGCAACCCTCCTTCTCCAGAAATCGAATGCTTCTTTTTTCCTTTGATTCGATCCATTTATCGACACGAATCTTGTCAATTTTAGATGCTTTCTTGAAACATAAATAGGTTTTGAACACGAAATGCAGTCTAACATTAAGAAATGAGATAATATTGCATTTAAAATAAAGAAAACTTCTGAAAAACATGGAACATTATCTTATTAAAATCTTTTGGTGGTTTGGTTTTGCTTATCACCCGGATGGAAGAAATGCAAAGAATGTAATATCTTCCCTGCTTCCTTTCTTTTTGATGATGACATACATTGACAATATAATCATGACTTTGATTGCTTTCAATGATCCAACGATTCCTTCGAAGCTTCTGGTACTGTATACAATCTTCATATCAGCCAGTGCAATGGTGTTGTTTGTAATGATTCGAAAAAAACAAGAAACGACGGACTTGCTAAAAATGCTTCAGTTGATGTGCCCAGAAAACTTGAGAAATAAGATGAATGTTGCGCTATTGTGCATTCTTGTTCTTCCTGGCATATACACTTTCTCAATACTCTTAGTTAACATACTGCTGGAGAAAAAACACTCATTTAAATATCATTGTTACGGAATTAAATTAGAAAGTAAGATCAGTATCTATTCGATCAGCTGCATTAAATTATTCACATATTATCTCTTGTTTCCTACTCTAACGAATTTGATAGCCGTCGTTTACAGTACATCTTGCTGTCTTTGTTGCCTATTTCTACAACAATTGTTTTCAGAAATGGAAAAGATTTCACCGGCAGCATTAACATTCAAAGTGGAGATGAAATTGTTGAAAAAGCGACATCAGATCATCGATATGCTGGAGATGATAGAAGCAACTTTGTCGACTGCTTCTTTTCTCACCTGCGCAGCAAATTTCGTAGCTTGTCTAGTAAATCTGAGCCACTTACTGATATATTTATCGGAAAACAAAGCAATAACATTAATAAATATCTTTTTTATATCTGGTAGCGCTGTGGTGTCAACAATGTCCATATTCTGGAATGCCGGAAAAATCCCGATCGAAATGGAAAAATTTTCCCGACTCATACGGCGGCGTATAGAAGAGAGATCGTTTTTGGAGTCGAATTCCTTAGGCATTAGATCAGAAAGATCCGCGGTTGACGAACATGTTTTCATATTGTCTGGTCATAATTTAATTTACTATAGAAAAAGCGCTATTCTCACATTAGTAGGCACAATCTTCACATACGGACTTTTAATTCTCAGCATTGAGTTTAAAAACGATTTTGCAAAATAGTGGATACCTTAAAGCTAGTTCTGTTCGAGATAGTTCAAGAAACCCCACTTTCATTTCCTCATTTAAATATGCTAGAACAAATTGAGCCATTTATTTTGAAATTGGGACAAGTCCATTTTTGAAAAAATGGTGATAACGGTCGAGATAGATAGAACTCGTTATGATCTTTTTATGCGTAAATAATTTATTGTAAAAAAAAATCAGATTCTAGTATTTGGGAGATGGAATTTTTAGCTCTTAACAGTATTTAAAATATGTTTATTTTGAAAGTGGTGCAAGTCCATCTTAGATTGAAATTATTTTTTATCGTGTATTACGGCAAAACTTAGCTCCAGTTCTGTATGGTGAAACAAATATGGATTTTTGGCATCATGACTGAAATATAAGGTGTTTCTATCTATCTATCTTTGATATTGAAAATTGGTGATTGTACAATATTTCATAAATAATAAAATTATATCTTAATTTTGTGTTTCGATAATAATATGTTTACCTCCAATTCCGATTGTTCAGTAGAGTGACAATGAAATAAATATCATCGATCACAAATTTTCAACGTCAGGACATTCGTTTTTATCGAACGATCGTGATTTTGGAGTGGTAAAAATGACAATCTGGAAAACCAGTTCCTTGTATATACCCCAGAATTACTATAAAACAATACGAAATTGTCGAAAACATAATAAATTTTTAGTACATGAAATCAAACGCGACTTTTTTTCTCAGTCCAACAAAAAAGTAAGAAAATTACCGATGCAGAAACCGTGAATTGCTGGTTAAATATATGCTGGATCAGATTTACAAGGGATGCACCATGCAAAATATTCTACAAAACTTCGATAGAACGAGATGCTGAATTTAAGATCAACGATTTGTCAGCACGAGGGAAAACCAAGTTATTTCAGTAATTTAAAATTATCATTATGTAGGAAAAAAGGAGATCTATTACATCTGAAAAATACAGACATGATGGATTCATTACCATGTATACCTCCCGTTCAGCATGAATATTTTAAAATTTTAAATCCTGAATCAATTCAATTTAATTCTACCTACTGAAATTATCAATTAAATTTAATTATACCTAAACTGAAAATATATAATTACATTGAAATTATTAATAAAACTGACTTTTTTTTTGTTATGTTATATTTTCTACTAGAATATTCTTTGTTTTCTGTCACTTTTTATCATATAAATAAATATTTATAAAACTTCGATGAGTATTTTATTTCTATTATTAAAAAAAACTGATGAAATTGAAATATTTCGCAATTAAATGAGTGATTACAATAATTTTGAAAGTGATGCAAGCCCATTTAATTATAATGAAACTGTTATTTTTTATTTAGCTCTGTAAACATTATTAGATTATAAACTTTCATTATCTGGTACCATAAAATACAAAAAATATATCTATTAAAACTTACCAATATTTTTAAATTTATTGAAATGCAAACCTTTAAATATCGCGCAATAACAAAAATTGGATTTGCCCCAATTTTCAAAATAAGCGGCTGAATTATCAGAACCAAAACTAATAATCATAGCATTGCTTTCTTAAAATAGTTGCAATTAGCCATATTTTATTACTGCACGTATAATAAATATTTAAAACTGATGACTTTAGAAAATGCGAAAAGATTACATAAGAATTTTTCTTTAGAAAGAAGAAAATCTAAACTTATTTGAATAAATGTAAACTGAAAACATTAAACCTCGGATATCATGTAAGAATGCAGCATGATCATAGAAGTACTTTGTTGATTTATGAATATCTAGTGACTGATCCGCCTGCCAATCGAACTGAAATAAGAGATTTAATTATTTAAAGGCGATTATGTAAGATAATGCAAAAAACAGAATTATAAATAACTAAAAAATCGGAGAGACTTTCTAACATATTTTTTATCACTCACAATAAAGATAGAACAGAATCGACAATCACATAGCACCATGCGCAACTCATTGTTTCGCAGATGTAGAAAGCGTTTATTGCCGAAACCATCAGATGACTAAAGGTTTATAATTTTTGTAAGCTATATGTGGACGATGAAAATATTTGACAAAATTCTTAGCACGTGTGACCGACAGCATTAGGGACGTTTATCCATTTCTGTTGAAAGAGCATAATACGATGACAATAAATTACAAAAAAATTTTAGTTGGAATTATTCATAGTTCAGACTATCGAAAATCATGATCCTCAAATATCTGCTCATTGTACCCCACCAGTTTCTGCATCTATTCCAGTATACAAGATTTGGCAATAGGGCAAGCAAAAGTGAATAATCTTTAAGAATTTATGTCTCACCAGAGCAGATAGCAGCTTATTCTATGGATATTATAGAATAATGCTGGAAACGAAAAATCCAAGAACAGTGAAAAATGCACTGACAAAAATTCATCAGTACATTCGGGTGAGCAGTACTTTCATACTCAAGAAATGTACTTTTTCACAAGTCTAAGCAGCGATATTCAAAGAAATGCTGTTAATAACATCGCATAGACACATCGCGACAGTTTCCCACATGTATTATTATTTGTTCTCCAAAAGCTGCAGCAGCAGTTTAGTAAAAAAAAACAAAAACAAAAAAAACATCCCCTTTAAGTTTACATCATTTGGATTCCATCGCCTAAGAAACTGAGAAGTTTTTCTCCTTTGTCTTTTTGTTGGCATTGATTATTTTATAATATTGTTCTTCGTACGTGTTTTAAGCTGAGTTCTTTTTCGATGCGACATGCAAAAATTCAACACCAGTAATGTTTTCTTTAAACGATCTGATCATTTTGCGATGAAAAGAAGTGTATATTACAGTTCTGTATATGGAACATAGTAAAAATATTACACTGTCATGATATAGATTTAACGCATTCGAAATATCATAACAATGAAATATATCGAAAATATTTCACTGTAATCGTGACCGTTCAAGCTCCATTGTTATCCTTCACCTCAATCTCGATCGTATCTCATATTTTAATTCGTGTAGTGGAATGAAACGGTCGCTAGTGATTCACGTGTCAAAAATGTATCCTTTTTGACCACTTAGATGGTCGTGGAAGAATAATCTCATAGCTGCAAAAAGGTTACTCCTAACGTTTAAGAAAGTTAAAGAATTGCTTTTAAATATGTTAATGCATGTTTGACAGGAAGTACACAAAGATGAATAAAACTCAGATTTGCTGTACTCAAATATACAGGGATATTCAAATTTTCAAGACAGATTTTATAACAAAGATTTTTTTCTAACTCCTAATACATTTGCCATTTTAATTAAAGCAATTCTATAATGTGTCTTCTCAAATGGCTAACAGGAAAAATGTTATTCACAAGAACGATGGTAGTAAGTTCATATTTCTAAAGATTTTTTCTTGACTGTAAGATTTTAGGATAGAAGTTTAGCATCTGGAGTTGTTGTTTAGAAAGAGCAAACAAGCATCCGTAGCATTGTTTAAGAAAGAGCAAACAAACATCCTTAGCTGCATCAAGACTTATTCTTTAATTTGAATTTATAAATTTTATTCCCTTTGAGATCTGAAATGAAAAAATTGTCACCAATCTCTTCAAAAATATTAGTTGATTCATTTAAAAGATATTCTAGATTCGGCGTTTACTTTCTGCACTATTTTCCCACTGCACGACATAGAGAATTCACATCAATTTAGCTCATTTAT
>JAPMOR010102537.1:9189-24002 GCA_026543865.1 Argiope aurantia | reverse complement strand
GATGCCTTCACAAAGGTGGCCTATTCGCTCGCCGTCCTGAACGCTGCATCCCTTTGACAGTTTCCCACCGGCGGCACCGTTTAAAGTCGTGCAGGGAGCACAAAAACTAGACATCTCATCAATGGAGTCGTGTTCTCTTTACAGATGAGAGTCGTTTTAGCGCCACAAGCGATTCCCAACGCCAGTTGATTTGGAGAGAGGTCGGGACCCGGTTTCATCCCAGTAACATCACGGAAAGAGACCATTTCGGTGGTCCTGGAGTTGTCGTCTGGGGAGGCATTATGATGAACGGGCGGACTGAGCTCCACGTTTTCGACAGAGGTTCTGTAACTGGAGATCGCTATTGTCAGGAGGTGATCCTTCCCCATGTGCGTCTGTTCCGAGGTGCCATTGGATCAGACTTCGTTTTTATGGATGACAATGCACGGCCACATAGGACTCGTGCTGTTGAGGAGCTCCTGGAAAGTGAAGATATCACTGGAATGGATTGGCCGGCGTACTCCCCTGGTTTAAATCCGATACAACATGTGTGGGATGCTTTGGGGAGATGCCTTGCGGCACGATTACATCCTCGTGGGAACACCCGACAACTTAAACAGATGCTGATTGAGGAATGGGCACTCTTACCTCAAGAACTGTTGGACAATCTGGTGCTGAGTATGGGGAGACGGTGCGAAGCAACCATTGCAGTAAGGGGAGGGCATATCCCATACTAAGGAACATCTGCTTGCTGTTCTTCCTCTTGGACAGACAATCATGTGTAACGATACTATGAGTTCAATAAAGCGTTTTTTTTGTTTGATTCCATACTGTATGCATTGTATTCATTTCTGCGCAAATATGCTTTCGTCATTCTTTCAGAACAAAATGCTGTATCTCATTTCTGAATTTCATGTCTCTCAGATGATTTCTCGTGAAGTTATGGCAAAAAACATACCTGTTGTTTAAGTTTTGCACACCAGTGTAGATATAATATACAAAAATATATTTTGTTGAAATTTAAGTCAGACCAATTTCTTCGTTTCATCAAACCTTTAAACATTTTTTTTTTCTATTGGGAAAGATTATTGTATCCAACATAACTATTTAAATAAAGAATTTTATTTTACTTTTAAGTAATGAGAAATTAGTATGTGATATTTTTTGTTTCAAATATTAGATTCTCTTTCTGATTCTCTCCCTGTGATCTTAAGAATAAGGTAACATTTATTTCAAGATAAGATTTTTCATGTACATTTTTAAAGTGCATGTAAATTTTTAAGATATTTGCCTGACTTCTAAAATTATAGAGAATTTTTAGCTATGCATACACAATATTTGATAGTAAATTAAACAATTTCTCAATAATTACTTAATCTCTTTGACCTCCAGAACAGATATAAATTTCATAAAAATTCAAAATGTTTATTTTATAAAAGTTTAGTGCCATATTCTTAGTTTCAATTTTTTGAATGTGGAATATTATCTCACTGTCTTTATTTAATTTCAAAGCAACAATTTTGATTTTTTTTGAAATTAAGTTGAGTTAATTTCTTATAAAAGTAACTATTTTAATCACCATTCTGTTCAATTATTTTATATTTTCAATGATAATGGCATCATTATTTGATTGAATTATTTTTTAAAATTTTATTGAACGAAAAACAACTTTCCGAATATTTGAAATACATCGGCTTAAAAAACAACGTCTTGCAAATGTTCTTTTGAAAAATTCGTTTTGAAGCACCACGCTAATATTCTGAACAAAAACAAAGAAATATCAAGGTTCCTTTCCTGCTGTTATACGATTGAACAATGAAAAAAAAATTATTCCAGCCTCAAAAAGCAACAAAAACATCCAATTAATAGTTGGTAATTCTATCCATTCCTCTTTCATCACATAGAAGGGTTTTTTCCCTTATAATGTCTACATTTTGCATTTATACTATTGGTGAAATTTATTCTAGGTTCTTCTTATTAAGTTTAGTTTACAGCAGGAATTCTAAACAATCTATTCGGCATTTCAAAACACTAATCGACTTTTTGCTGATTCATAAGAACGCATTATGAATAGAAATATGACCTTCAGAGCTTATTTATTGCTTTTGCTTATTAATCAAAAAGTGTTTTCAAGCTTTCATGACTGGCTTATCTATGCCAGAAATGATGTTTGAATATGGAGTGGTTCGAATTTTGGAATTTTAGATTCTCTTTAACTGAATATATAAAAATATTCAATTTTTTAAAAAAAGTTTTATCTTTTTTCTGGAAAATGAGTCGGGTACTTCTTGTTAAATTCAACTATTTCATTCCACAATTTTCCTCTGTAATGGCGTTCAGGGTAGTTGTTCTCCCTGCCCCACCCTTGTTAAGCCATTACCTAAGGGAGTGGGGAAACGAAAATGGCAACTACTGCAGCTCTTAGTACTGTGCTTACTATAAAATCAATGACTCAGTTCCACAAGCAAGTACTTTTCGAATAAGAAAGGATTGTTAGTTATCTCTTCATGTAACGTCTAAGTTGGTCCTTAATATATTTTGCTTAGAACTTGAACTGCTACTACTACACTTGAATTAATCTTTAAGAACATAAAAATAGCCTTTATTACAGTTTAGAAAATAATTGCAACTTTCGTTTTCTTTCCAAAAAATAAATAAAGGTTTGTTTTTTTTTCCAAAAAAGTCTGGCTGTAGAAATAGTGGAGCATCAATAAATTACACTTATTGACATAAGTTATACTTACTGATACTTTGCTATAAGAAACAGCAGAGCATCGAAAAGTAAGGCAAGAGAAAACGATTCCATTGAGAGAGAAAAGATTTTCCATGGAGCAAAATTATCGATTTTTCACAAGGATGCTCATAAACGAAACATTTGTTAATATGGAGATAGTTTTTTTTTTTTTAATTAGAAAGAAAGTAAAATCAGTACCAAAAATATTTAAAATCTTTTAAAATGCCAATAAAAATGTCACTATATTATAAATGCAGCAGTTTTCTTAAAGCAAATTTCTCAATATAATCAGGATTTTTTTTATTTTTATGAATATATCAGAACATTTTTAAAGCGAATATTAACAATTTACTTGAACAAAATTTTTGTAAGTGCACCCAAAAGTGAAGTACCGAATTTTTATCATTTATTCAGCATAAATGAAATATTGGCTTGGAAAAGGTTTTATCCTTACAATGAAACAAATCATTTTTATAATCTATGCATACATGCACCTAAATAAAAATATAGATTAGTGAAAACGAATACAAAAGTATGTTGGTAATAAAGACATATTATTTATATAAACAATTTTTGAAAATAAAAAAAAGCGTTTATAAATTACTGTAAATAAGAAGAAACAAGTCATCATTAAATAAATTGTAAATATTGAAAAAGGAATGTACATTATTTTTAAAGGGACAAGGAATTTCAGCATCTGAAACATGGCAAATAGATTCATTTCTGTCATTTTTTACAAAAAATAAGTTAAGTATCCAATTTTCTTAAATATGCATAAATGTACAAAAGTTTTAAAAAAAGAATTTGATTTAGATTTTATAAGACGAGCCATATAAATGGACTTCCACAAAGCGATTATTAAAAAAAACATATGCTACAATTTAATTCCCGATAGTAAAAATGTCACCGTTTAAAATAAATAGCTATGGAATATTTTGAAATGCAAATAGAAGCGCGTGTATAAGTTTTTAATATTTAATATGTAAGATTAGTTATTCTTACGAGATAAATCAGATTGGAAATTTAGAGATGGCACATGTATACGAAATCCAGTTCTTGACTTTTCCTTCATTGGATTTTGTTCCTTCGGTTTCTCTTCTATCAGAGATCAGTAGGATTATATATATATAGTAATTTAATTTATATATTTCAATCATATCTTATTAAAATTATTATTTACAAAACCTTTCAGACTTTTTTTTTACATGAACAGAATACTTTACAAGATTTACTCTGTGCAATTCAGAATTTTATAAATAAATGCCAGTATTTGGCATTAGAAAACAGAAAATAAAAAGTAAATTCTATTACCAACCTTAATGCAAATCAATAGTTAAAACAGGAAATATACTTTGAAAGATGAAAAGAAGCTGAATGTAATGATAAAACACCACCACACAAAGAAAGTTTTAAAACTTTCAAACTGAAGAAAGAAAACTAGGAATTACAATATCAATATAAAAGAAACATATTCCAGCCATAAAACTCGTAACATAGACGTTATTTGAGAATATATATGTATCGACATTTTTTAATTTGGTTTATAACCTAATTAATTTCCTATTTTTTATCTTAAATTAGTCTATGCTGCTTTAATGTAAAATTTTCTCTTATTTCGCGAGATAAATACAACTTTTTTATTTAATTATATCTAACACGCGCTCTAAAAAAATGCGAGCACTTTTATTTTCTCAGGCGCCTGGCGAAGTGATAAAAAATCCTAAATTTACGGCATAACATCAAAAATACTTTCCTCAATCCGCACGTATCAAAGAAATCCCTATCAGAGTATCTTAGTAAAATCACTAAGGGAAAAATTTGTCTCATTTTGCTATTGTGTCGCGATGTAAACAGACGTATATTATTGCTTCTGCCCGTGTACAAATTATGCCCTACAGTGGAAAAATAAATTGAAATTCATTCCAAAAGTGTCTTCTTTTCACCCGCGCATCTTCAAAATTATATTACATATATTTAATATGCCATCGCTATCTTAGCTTCATTTCCATATTATTATTGAAGTTTTTTTTACTTTGGAAAAGTATAGTATGTTTTTAATAGCCATTTATTATCTAACATTCTGAACAGGGTCTGCCTCCTGGGGGGTGCGGCGGATGCTATGCACCAGAGTCCGGGATTGAGGGGCCCCAAAATGATTAAGAACTAAAATAATATTCTGAACTATAATAGCAGAATGGAAAGAAGAGAAAAAATTTAACTTTAAAGATCGACGAGTTTGGAAATATACGGATATATTATTGTCTAATGCAAATATGTAATATATTACAAATCTAAATCAATAATTTATCGTCATTTACCTCCCTATTAAGTAATATTGTATATAATGTTTAAAAATCCATTCTATAAAACTTTTAATATTGTTAGATCTTATCATGTTCATGACAAGAACATATCCCTCTGGGTGTCAAAAAAGAAAATTAGCAGAAACGCTAAACTTCAAGAAGTCACAAGAAGATATATTTTCTTGTTTACAAATTAATTCTGGCAATGAAAATACTTCGACCTTAGACGTTATAATTCGAGCTTTAACTGGGGAAGAAAGTTTCGCATAAACTACTCTAACTTGTGAAGGAAACACAGAAACGTGAAATTCGTTGAAGAACTACATATTTATACGAATATGATCGAATCAGAAAAAAAACGATGAAAATGACGATAAAATATTTCATCAAGTGAATATAAGTAATCCATATTTATGACCAATTATTATTATAAAGAATAAGTTTAGAATAAAACCGAACCTGTATAACAGAAAGGGTGTTTTACGAAGAATCCTGATCATTTCCCACTTATGTTACGTTAAAGATACGTTTTATTTTTGTAAAATATACAAATGGTGAAACCGAGCTTCGCAACTGGTTAATGTACACATAAACGCAAGACTCAGTACTTTGTTTTTATTGTATACTATTTGAACAATCTACACGATTTATAAGAGGTTGTAATAACTGGAGAAGCTGTCAAATGTAATTCAAGATTATGAGCATTCTATTGGCCATTTTAATTCGTTTATTGTTTGGAAAGAATTACTAAATTTATGTTCGACTATTGACAAAACAAACCGAGTTACCATAAACAAAGAAACGGGACGACTGAACTATTTCAATGAATGTGATAGATAATAATTTGAACATGTAATAATCTTCCACTTCGAGAAACCCAAGAAATAATAAGAAGCTCTAATAATGGACATTTTTTAAGTTTCATGGATTTATTAAGTAAATACAATTCTGTGCCAATTGATCATATAAATAGAATAAAAAAAATTCAAAAAAATAAAATTGTACATCATTTAACACATAGATCACAAGAACAAATTATTTTTGCATTAGAGAATGAAATCTTTAATAAAATAAAAGAAGGTATAAAAGCATCCATATATTATAGCATCTAAATGTACTCCTGATATTTCCCATAAGGAACAAATTTTTAAGTCATTTACAAGGTTTGTACAAATAACTGCTGTGACCGGAGAAGGACAAGAAAAAAATTTATTGAAAAGATTAAGTAAGTTTGATTTAGATATTATGAATTGTAGAGACCAGGCATATATGACAACGGTAACAACAAGAAAGGAAAATATAAGGTGTACAATTTAGAATAATTGCTCTGAACCCTAATGCAATTTATATGCCTCTTCCCAATTACATTCTTTTAATTTATTAATTTGTGATGTCACTTCCCGAAATACATATTGTAATTTTTTTGATATTGTAACGTTTACATTGCTTGTTTTCTGCAATTACAAAAAAATGGGGAAATTCTACAAAAGAATTACTCTTAAAGAGTTATACGACACTCGTTTGGAAGCCAAAACAGACTCGGTAAAAACAGTGTATACACAGTTTGAATAAATTTGTAGTATCCTAAAAGAATATATTGGTGCAAATACCGCTCCCGAAGCTTAAAGTCTGTAGAATGTACCAGAAGTGCCATTGATTTTATGTTTAAAAGTATAGTTTGCAATATTATCCAATTTTATCAATATCAATAAATTATTTCGATCAAAAGCAATTGTTCTTGGTTGATTTAATTTTAGTCAATAAAATTAAAACTGAAATCCAAAATTTAATACATTTTTAGAAGACGGGAAAGTGATAGTGTAAAATTTGAATATTTCAGAACATTTTTCTGAAAAAGATTATATTCCTAAATAGCAAATTAAAGTTTGAAAACCCAATAAAGGAATTTAGATGTTTTTTAACAATATAATTTATACTGTTATTGCACAAATAAAAGATAGAGTTAAGATTATTTCAAATTAATTCATATATTTCTAAATTAATTATTTCAGACATTAGAGGGAGTGCTGAGCACTCATTCAGCAAATTAAATATTAATAAAAAAATTGTCTTCCGTCAAGCATTGCTTACAGATGGCTTAAATGCACTTGCTATATTAAGCATCGAAAAGGAAATTGATAAAAAAGAACTGTAATCTGAAAATATTAAATTTTTCGAAATAATTAATAGCAAAATTAAACTTGCAATAGTAGTATATGTCCGTGTTTGTACTTTTTTTTTTTTTTTACTTTACAACAAAAATTTAGGGCCCCAAATAGTTTTTTGCACCCAGGCCCCTTTATAGAGAAGGCCGGCTCTGATTCTGAACAGTAATAAACGCTTGAAACGAAAACGAATAAAATAAAATGAACATGACTTTAATCCAAAGCAATATGAAACTATATCCATAAAGTTACAAAGATATTTTAAGAATGTTTAAATAAACGCATTTGAGCTGTATGTGATCCTTTAATGCATTACATTCAGAATATTTTAATATATTCTGGAATATTTTTACTGAAAGTCCCCTTTTATTTTGAATACGTTGAATATTTTATAACAAATCTGAAAAAGGAGGATTTAAATTGATGGATAACTTTATTAAATTATTTTCCTTTTTGGTTTTTAAAGCGTTTTACATCGCATCACGCAAAATTATGAATATGCGGCGATATTTCATTCCCTTCTGACAATTTTTTAAGCCTGAAACTTTAGCATACCTTAAATTTATATATAACTTTTGCTGATTTTGCATCTAATTTAACATTGCATATTTTTACTTTGCAATCGCAGTGGTCAATTTAATAGACTTATTGAAAACTAGCGTACAAGCGTTTTTAAGTTATCTTTGTCATAAAGACAGACAGACAGCCATAATGCCAAAAATATGTTTTTCGGAATCGCGATGTCCGAAACGAAGTGTTTCATCAAAATATTGAGTTGAATTTTTTCATGATTACAATACCTTCTCTATATTTCTTTTATGTCGAAGTAAAATGAAATGTTGAAGCAACCATAGATAATGTTTATATTACTATCGATTAATTTAGTATTTATTAAAAGGGGCCGCGGTGGCCTGGTGCTAAGGTCTCGGCTTCGGAATCGGAGGGTTTCAGGTTCGAGACCCGATTCCACCGAAGAACCGTCGTGTAAGGGGGTCTATTGCACGTTAAATCCGTTCTGGCCAAATATCCTCCCGCTGGTGTGGTGTGGTGTGGTGTGGAGAGGGGTTGCCAGCTCAGGTGTCGTCCTCGTCATCTGACCGCGGCTCAAAATTACGAGGTCCGTCCCAAAATAGCCCTAGTGTTGCTTCAAACGGGACGTTAATATAACTAAACCAAATCAAACCAAAGTATTTATTAAAATATATACATAATATCCAAGTACAAATATTATAAAAAATAGCATACAAATCAAGGCGTGTTACGAAATTTATATTATTGAAAAACTTTGAAGTTTTAAGGAAGTGCCAAAAGTTTGTATTAGTAGACAAGAACTGAAAACATATTAAACATATTTGAAGAAATTAATTATCGTTTACAAATATTATTCTTTTAATTAAATGCAAACAATAACGTTTTTATGGTAGAAAATAAGAATTTATACTTTGATTTTTCATTTATACTGAAGGAAAAAATTGCCTTTAATTAATATTGGATTTAAGATCTTAACGTTGCACATTTAAATATTTCAATTATAATTAGTAATTCGGGTAAAAGGAAATTTATTATCAGTTTTTTTTCTTTCGAAAAAATTCTTCTTCTGCAGTATTGCATTTATTATGAACTGCATGCCACGGACAAACTTTAGGCTTAACCGCATGTCATTTTCGAAAATAGTCAATAGACTAACATGATATCTTTGCTGATGTTTTTCGGTGATTAATTGCTATTAATCCGTCAATGAAAGTACTCGTACTTGGTTAAAACCATAAATATTTTCTTTTATTTTTATAATATTTTTTTTAAAAAAACAGTATACTCTCAGTAATGCGTCAGACTATTAATCAAAAGACTATCAGACTACTACAAATCACAGACTACAAATCAAAAGACTATTAAATTCATAAAAGCTTGGGAACAAGTTTCATTTTTAAAAAATATATACAAGAACTAAAAAACAAGCAGCTTTTGGAAATTTTTAAGTTGCTGGTTTTTACATGTTGCCATCAAATATTTCTATTTTTTATTTAATTATTTTAATTCGAGAGTTTAATCTTTACTCCACGTGCATTAAAACAATTTCAAACTGCGGAAATGAAAGAAAAAGTAAAAGTTTTATTTCATTTTTTCCAAAACCGGCAACATAAATTGTTGATGTTAGAAACAGTCTATGATGTTAATGAGACCTCGGTGGTTTGGAGGCAAGGTCTCCGCTTCGGAACCGGAGTGTTTCAGGTTCGAGAACCGTTTCCACCAAAGAACGTCGTGTAAACTGCTATGGAGCACGTTAAATCCGTCGGGATCATACGACTTTCTGCTGGTGTGGTGCAGAAATTTGAAGAAGAGGGTGCCAGCTCAGGTGTCTTCCTCGTCATCTGACCGTGGTTCAACTTTACAAGGTCCATCTCAAAATAGCCCTAGTATTGCTTCAAAATGGGGCATTAATATAATTGAACTGAACTGAAGTGAGATGTTAGAACTAAAAAAAAAATCACTTTTTAGCCCCTAACTTCTAAAATATTGCAGTTACCGAAAAACTTTAAATTCAAAGGTTGTTCGTCTTAATGAGGCGCTAATTTGGCTAATTGGACTTATTTTTTTATCTTTAATATGAAGAAAGTTATAGCGAAATGAAAATTTCCACCCCTTTTGAGCTATATGGTCCATTTACGAACTCATCTGAGATTTATACGTTTCTAAAAACATATTCTCAGCAAGTTAAAATCCGAACAAAATTACTCTAGTTATCCTGTTCACAAAATAACATGGCAAAGCGTTATACGCATATTATATATATATACTTATACATATAAACTTTTGAAAGAACAGTAGTTTTGGGTTCTAGGAACCATGATCGGTGAAGAATTGAAGAAATTTTTCCTAAGCCTTATCATGAGAACCTTTGCAATAGATAGTCTTCCTATTGGAATCTACCTAATATATTTTCATCCTGATTAGTATTGGATGTATCAACTAGAAAGTAAATATTAAAAGAAAAAGCGTCAATAAATTGAAATTAATCTAATATATTCCTATTCTAAAAATCCTTTATATATATTATTAACTATAGTAAATATGTACTATACTTATTATTAGAAGTAAATAAATCAAATATAACCATAATATTTATGACTGAAGCTTCAGTGAGCTTTCATAGCATCCTGTTATTTTGAGAGTTTTTGATCAAATTCTAAAATTAACTGAGAATTTAATCAAACTCACAATGTTTGTTTCCGATAAATTGCATTAGTAATTTTTAAAAAAATGTTTCTTAGCTAAATACTAACAATTCAAGAATAAGGAAGTGTTTCACTTGCAATCTATTACATGAAGGATTTCAAACAAAAACCAACTGAACAATGTCGTATCTTAATATAATATTAAACCATAAACAAATAAATACTAAAGTACATAATACAAATAATACAAAATAACAAAATTTGAAAAGAAAGAATCAGAAATTCAAGAACTGACAATACATCATAAAATATAAAAAGTTTTTAAAGTATTTATTGTTGTATCTTAAGAATGGTATTTCAAATTTTTTGATGACAAAGTTTTTATTTTTAATTTTGATGTTCTCAATCGCATCAAATTTTATTAACAATTTTAAAAATCGAAAATTCTAAGTGGAATAACAGAGGCAAGTATAATTGTTGGCATTATATAGAGAAAGTATATCAAATGCAAAAAGAACTTCAATAATATTTGGACAAGGATCAACAATACTTGGATTTAGTTAAAATTCAAATCTATATGAATATGAAGAAATCCTTTATCTCTTATTGAAATAACTAAATGTTTATTGTTTATTGACTGATTGTAATCATTGAACGTATAATCTCTTAAAAATATGGGATGAGAGGGAATGCATATAAAATTCATTAAATTTCTCATGAATACAACATTTAGAAATATTTTAGATATAAGAATAAAGAATTGCAGTTTTTAACACTTGGCCACATTCAGAGACAATCTGTTTAAAATTATCTGTCAGCTTATTCCCCAAGCTTTCAAAATAAATTCTAAAGCCGCTGAGACAAACAAATTTTGATTCAAAATTCTATATAAAGCCTCTACGTTTAATGCAAACTTGGATTTGATTAAATTACCAGAAGACTACTCTTTTTACCAGAAGACGTATTATACACAGGGTGAGTTTTATCAATTCCTACAAACGAAAGAGGGCTATAGAGGAACCCATGGGGATCATAAAATACTATAACAACCCTGTCCCATCTCAAACCATTTGCAAGTTATATATTGACGGATACAATAATTTTGCTCAAAATCATGAAAAAATCCAAATAAAAAAATTTGGGCTCATCTTTACACAAAGCAAGCACATATTCTGAAAGGACAGTTAAAAAATTTTAAAATTACACCAGTTTTATGAAAATACATGGATTTCAAGACGAGTAATAAAGGCCAAAACATTGGCGAAATTCGAAATCGAAATGTCGCGAAAACTTTTAATATTTAATTCCAAAAACACTACACAAGCTACAATTTGTCAAATTTACCAAACACTTGCCCATACCATCGGCTTTCGAATGAACCCACCATAAACCACACAAGTGTTTTATTTCAGGAGAAATGAAGTCTTTAGTTGGTCTCTGAAACAGGCGTTCGTTAAAAAAGAAAACTTAAGAGGAGCCATTGCCACTCCTGATTTTAATTTCCTGTTTACCTTCATTCTGTTGTATAAGTTAGAAGCAAGAAAGAAATGCTTAAAGTTAAATAAGAAAAATAGCACTTTTATTGAGAATGGGAAATAAAATACAATGGGAATAAAGTATTATAAGTTTTTACAAAAAATATGCAAAAGAACAAAAAGACGTCGAACTTAAAACAATGAAATGAATTTAAACTTGCTGCTGAAATTGGTTACCACCACACCTAATACATATTCTAGTCCTTTTCAGAATGGAATTAACAGTTGTTTTTAATCATAGTTCATCCTTAAGTTTTAGTATTGCCTCATCGAGCCGACTGCTTAAATCTCATAAACTGGCAACTTCTGTGCGTAAACTTCTTATTTGGAAAAAGCCCCTAATAGAGAAATCCCCTGGAGTCATATCTGGCGATCTAGGTGGCAAAGAATCGATCCTCTACGACCAATCCATCGTGGATGATGCTCATTTAGGAAGTCCTGAACTGCCGTTAAAGAATGTGCAGGGGTCTCATCGAAGAATGACTTCCCATCGTTTGGGTGCAAGAATGGCATCAAGTAATTCTGATAGATGACGTTCCTAGGATTCCAAATACACCTGGAAATCAAGTGGGCCAATTAAGCAATCGCCGGCCACTCTAAGCCAAACATTTAAGTTCAATCGTGACTGAAACGAACAGTCTCGCGTTACTCGCAAATTTTATTGTGCGTAAAGATGCCAACTGCGCAAATTGAAAATGTCATCTCAAGTAAAGAGAGGCTCATCTGTTAACAGTATCATTACCATGAAATGCCTTTCTTCGATATGTCTTTGTAGCAGCCAACGGTATAATCTTACCCGCTTTTGGGAGTCTGAACTCAGTAATACTTGAACATGGAAGGTACTCGCTTTCGTGCAAGATTTTCATCATTGTACTTTGTGAAGTTTCAACTTCACTAGCAAGTGTACGGGATCTTACACTTGGAATTTCATCTAATGTGTCGAGCACACTTTCTTCAATGGTGACGAATCGGCGATTCTTAATTTTTTGAAACATCTTACTAAACGAACCACTCTCCCTTAGTCTCTAATATTGGTACAGCAACCGAGTTAGGAGTACGACGATTTGAGTAACGCAAACGATACTTCTCTTCCACTCCTCGAGAGTTACCGTTGCAAAAGCCGTATATAAAATGAATGAGTACTCTTCATGTGTAAAACGAGACATATCCGTTCAGAGGAAAATAGTAATAGGCACAATGAAAAAAAAATCGATCGAGATGTATGAACGTGCTGAAATGTTGAAGGATTAACAATAACAAACATCTAAAACATTGACAAGCTAATGATAATAAGTGGATTATCTAACCTTTTGTACCCGCATGCGAGATGCTCGCACAGGTATATTATAACACTTCTGCATATCCGAAAACGTTCGTAACAGCGGATTTGCATATTTGCCATTTATGCTTAATTGTTTTGTTCGGCGAATTTTTGCCAAAAGTCTCTTTCAATGAACATTGACTTCCGTGACGTATTGCCAACGAAAGACTTAATTTCCTCTGAAATAAAACATTTCTATGGCTTATGGTCGGCTCATTCGAAAGCCGATTGCATGGTCAAATATTTCGTAAATTTGACTAATTGTAACTTATACAGTGCTTTTGGAATTCAGAATTACAAATTTTGGCGACACATCGATTTTGAATTTCGCCAACGTTTCACCGCTTATTACTCAGCTTTAAAACCATATATTTTCATGAAGTTGGTTGTCATCTTAAAGGATTTTAACTGTTTTTTCAGAATATGGGCTTTATTTGCTTGAAGATAAGCCCAATTATTTTAATGTTTTTTTCGTGATTTTGAGCAAAATCATTGTATCCGCCGTAACTCGCAAACGATAGATGGCGCAGTGTTGTAGTGTTTTATGATCCCCATGGGCTCTTCTGTCACCTTCTTTCATTTGTCCGAATTGATGAAATGCACCCTGTATATATTTCAAAGCTTTTATTTATATCCATATAAATAAATTGAAATACTAATCCCTCCTCATAGAAATCCAACTACTGGATAGATATTCTTCAAATTTTTCTTATACACATTGTGAAGGTTTTGTGACAATTAAGTGATTAATTTTTATTTATTAAAAACTATATTTCCATGTCGCATATCTAGTGTTGTATAAGGACAGTTTCTGGCAGACAAGAATCAGTTAGTCAATTGAATTTAAAATAGTAAACATAGGTAAGATATATCTAAATAAACTTCCTTTTACTTTATTGAGATTGAAAAATGTCTAACATTTTTAAAGGTTTTTTTGTTATTTAAAAATTTGTTCCAAACTTGACTACTTGCATTAAACAGTTGATGAAGATTGAAATACATTGTTTGAAATAGTTGCATTCATATTCCATACTGTAAGCACATATTTAAATTGTTTCTCAATATGTATATTTAAATTTTATATTCTTTAAAAATAATTAATAATTTATGAAAAAATTCTTTTTCTTTTTCTCGGGAAAAAGGTATCAGATAATCAGTTATTTTTAGAGTTCTAAGATTTTTTGGTGCAACAGATTTTCTGATTTAATTAACAATGAAATTACGGATACAAGAATTTTAAGTATTACAATAATTTGTTTAAAGAATCTTTTTTATTAAAAATTGTTATGTTTATTTCAACACATGGTTAGATATGTGACGGCTTTAACTCTTTTTGAAATATTTGTTTTATTATAGAATTACAAATTTTGCTCACAAAAATGAAGAAAAAGGTTTTATAAAGATTTTATGATAATTAATTAAATAATTAATTTTTATCAATAAAAAATGAAATAGTAAATTTTCTTGACAGTTAAAAATTATATTCATTTCTAGCAATGCTGGTTATATTAGTTAGTATATATATTAATGTTCTCTGATTAATAATTTTATACAATAAATATTCTACAAATTATGTTCACAATTACTATGAAACTCATGG
>JAPMOR010102536.1:333857-381147 GCA_026543865.1 Argiope aurantia | reverse complement strand
ACGTGACAACTCAAAAACTGAATGAAAAATATATCAAATTTGGTATGGGATCCTGTGATAGCAAGTGTAGTTTGTTTCAGTCGGTTAGGACAAACGCATCTGAAACACGAATTCGATATTCGGATACTTTTAATCACATGAAAAGAAATAACAGCCAAAAAGCTCGCCAAGGATTGCGCGATAGATTCAATAAAAATGCTATATTCACGCTAAAAGTTAATATTTCGTTACTATTGTATGCTAATGCTAAGCAAGACATTCTATAGAATTATTAGAGAGTATGCGAGAAAATTTTGGGGAGACCACTCATGCTGGTTCATTCATCTGAATGAACCAGCAACGTTATGTTAATGAATTTCCCATTAACATAACGTTGCAATATCATCGATATTCTAATTCATTTTGGTAAATTAGAAATTAAAAATAAATATGTTTCAAAAACTATTCTATATTATAAATAGCTTTTACTAGTTAAATTCGCCGATGCTTTGTGTTCTTATTAATCGAGTAAATAATTTTCAAGGTTCTTAACAGATTCAGGGACTTAAGTAATATTTAATTTATTCCATAAAAAGAGCAATAAAAAATTTTAAGTCTTGAAAAACTATCTTAAAAAGTTTTTTCTAAAATCTTAAAAACGAAATAACTATTATCTTTATTGCTTTATTTTGAAATTTTAGAGTACAACTACTACATTCAAAGTCCTGTACACAAACTGTTAAAAATATTTCTTATTAAAATAATTTTAAAATTATTAATTTTTTATCTCCACTTTATTTGCTTAAATTATTTATTTTTAATTTATCGAAACTTTTAAACCATAAAAAATAAATATTTATGGCTATTTTTATTTGAATACAGCCATTGCTATAATAATTTTTATTATGATCCTTCAGTTTCAAATTAACCCACTTCTTTTGAATTAAATTTCAAGAAAAATACTGTTATAAAAGAGTTATTAATTGTAATATTTGTTTAAATTATTTATTTTTAATTTATCAAAGCTGTTAAACCATAAAAAATAAATATTTGCTGGTATTTTCGCTCGAATGATTCTTGCTGTAATAATTTTTAAATCCATTTTTATTGTGATCCTTCAGTTTCGAATTAGCTATCTTCTACTGAATTAAATTTCAAGAAAAATAACGCTATAAAAGAGAAATATTCGTTCAAATTGTTTATTTTTAATTTATTAAAACTGTTAAATCTGTTATTGCGACCATTTCAGTTCCGAATTAGTCAAGTTCCACTGAATTAAATTTCATGAAAAACACCCTTATCAAAGAGCCACCATTTGTAATATTTGTTTAAATTGTTTATCTTTTAATTTTTTTAAACTATTAAACCATAAAAATTAAATATTTACCGGCATTTTTGTTTGAATACAACCATTGCTGTAATAATTTTGTGACTTTTTATTGTGACCACTTTAGTTTCGAATTATCCATTGAATTAAATTTCATGAAAAAGGCGGTTATAAAAAAAGTTATCACTTGTAATAAAACAACCAAAAAATAAATGTTAAATACATATTTTTATCGACATCAAACAGCAATTCGGACCGACAATCATCTCAGGGAAATTTGGAGACGGTCCCTTGTGGTCAGACAGCAGAAAGGTGATTGGTGCGTTTAATGGGCGCACTTAATGGCCCCCACGTTATCGAATGTCGATAGTTTGTACCTTTTGTCGCAGGTAAAACCTTCCATGCAGATCAATACTGCAGAAAAGAACCACTCCCGGCAGACTATAATTTCCACTTCTTGTCCTGTCTCGCGCTTCGTCGTCTTGATTATCAGGATCTCCATAGGAAACTTCAGGTCAAAAAAAAAAAAAAAAGGAAATTCGAATTTGGTTGACGAAAGTAAACGTCGAAATTTCTGAGAAAAAATCAAAATATTAATAGTATTTACTTCTTTCTGTCGTAAGAAATAAACAGAGAAAATATTGCAATTTTGAAGAATTTGCATGTTTCAGACTTGCACAATCCTTAAAAAAAAAAAAAAAAAAAAAAAAAAAAACCTTTTTACATAAATTTCTGTCTGTTTGATTAATTAAAAAAAAATCATTCTTTTCATCGAAATAGCAGATTTAAAGAAATGCTGGATGAAATTCATCAATCCACATAATAAAATTTCTGCATATATGTCTGTCTGTTTGATTAAGATAATCCAAAAACAAAATCATTCTTTTCATCGAATTAGCAACCAAATACTGGATAATATTCATCAGCCCATATCACAACATCTCTCATGTATGTAAGTCTGTTTGATAAATATGATTCAAAAACAAAATCATTCTTTTCATGGAATTAGCAGATTCAAATAAATATTGGATGAAATTCATCAGCCCATATCATAACATTTCCGCATATATGTCTGTCCGTTTGATTAAAATAATTCAAACATAGAATCATTCTTTTCATTGAATTAGCAGATTCAAACCAATACTAGATGAAATTCATCAGTCCATATCATAACTAAAAAGTCAAAAAGCCAGATGGGTGAAATTAATAAGATTTATTCTTAGAGCCACAGGTCTGAACCGCATATTGAACATAGTTCTGTCAGCCGTCTGTCGGTCTACATGTTTCTAAATTCAACTGATCGAAGAAAAGTCGCCTTAAATCCATATTAAATTTTCTTCCACTTTACTATGAAACAAAAAAATATACGAGACATGTTAATATACAAATGTGGAGGGCAGAACGATTCCGTTTGTTTTATTATAAAATAAGATCCATTACCATTAAATGAATGCCTTAATTTAGAGAAGCTTTTCAGGTAAGATGTATTTAACTTTGCAAGACCAGAATAAGTAGTCTCTCAAAACCTTTCTCGCATACTCTCTCAAACCTGAGAACGCTTCATTTGACATTAGCGTACAATTGTTACGAAATTTTAACTTTTGGCGTGAATTCGGCATTTTTACTGAAAATCGTGTAGGAACTTGGTGAGCCTTTTTGGCGATCAATCACTGGCATGAGATTATTAGTATCCAAAACCGCATAAGAGTTTAGACGCGTTTTTCCCAATCGATTGAACTAAAATTTTACACAAAACTGCACTTGTATTCAAAAAACAATTTCGTACCAAATTCAATATATCTAAGTTGCTATGTTTACATGTTTCTGAAAGTACAGACTAACAGACAATCGATTCCTAGTGGGATTTGGATCAAAATTTTGTAGGCGTCTATATTATAGAAGTTAAGTTTGCATACCAAATCTTATTTATCTAGCTCTCTTCGTTTTATAATTATCGTGCTCACTTATATTTGAATAACCCGACAGTCAAACTTCCTCTGAGGGGATTTTGTTCAAAATTTGAGATAAATCTATAAATTTAATACAAAGGCGGTATACCAAATTTCAACCGTCAAGACCAAAACATTTTTGAGTTATCTTTGACACAGAGAGACAGACGAACATTTAACAAAAGTGTGTTTTTCGAACTCATGGACGTTTGTGAAACGCGGAGATGAGTCAAAATCCTGAATTTTTTGTCCATTACTATACTTTCTCTATACTAAGTGTACCAGAAAATTTAAAAAAGCAACTGCCATAGGCTTTAGATCAACGAAATCAGATTCACTCTGAGCTCGTGGCTGACGAAATTCTTATCTCACGTGGTGTACCAAATTAGCCGGAAGGCGAGAAAACAAAAAAAGAAGATAACAAATTGTCAGCTAAATCTTATTAAATAAGAGATTTGCCGTAGGAACATAACGACACAAAAGACCATAAAATATCTTTTTTAAGCCACTATTGACCAAAGAAATCGATATGAAGGAGACTATTTTCTTTTGCTTCACATCTGATATCTTTTTTATATTGAATATTTTCGCTTAAAAGATCAATATATAGGTAAACCGAAATTTCAGAAGTGAAATCGAACGGATGAATATATTACTCTAATACAGGACATACAAGGAGTAAAGAACAATATCAATTGCTTTCCTTTGCAAAGAAATTTCGAAGAATAATAGCCATTACAAATATTCCTTTTAGCTATATAAAAATATTACACTATCTACAATTATATTCAAATAATCCGATTATAACGCACATATCGTGATTATAAATCTAGTTACCTCATTACTTATTCGAATGTGGTAAAATGTTTTGAACTTTACATTTTTACAAAGTTTATGATTTTACATAATATAGCTTCAAAGTTACTTTTGCAGTACTCGGAACCCGGCAAGAATGTATCAATTCACGAATACCAAACGATACACGATATCAATTGCTTTACTTTGTAAAAAAAAAAAAAAACTTCTACGAATAATAGGCATTACAAATATTTATTTTAGCTAGAAATATTACACTATAATATTCAGATAATTCGATTATAACGCACTTTTCTTGATTATAAATCGAGTTACATCTTTACTTATTTGATGCGGTTAAATGTTTTCAACTTTGCATTTTTAATGTTACTTAAAATAGTTCCAGAATTTTCTGCAACATTCGGAGCCTGGGAAGAATGGGCCTCTTCACGAATACTTGAAAGCAATTCCTTCTTAATAAACCAATCAGAGGTGACAAATGTTCCTATTGGCTTGATAAACATTGGTAATAATCATGCATGTTGGTGGTCGCATGAAATATATCTCGCATTTTGGAATTTGGAAGTGACATCTCAATAAAATAATATATAAAATATTACGAAAATTACTTAAACCTTATTCGGAGATTGAATAGTAGAATTGTTTGCTATGTATATTGAATGATTTCAAATGATTTCTCTTCAAAACTTTCTCGCATACTCTCTAATAAACTTGATAGGCCAGAAAATACCTTACAAAGCACTGGCGTACAATGGTTACAAAATAATAACCTTTGGCGAAAATTTAGTATTTTTATTGAATTTATCATATGATCCTTGGTGAATTGTTTCGCGTTTAATCCCTGGAATGCATTTAACATTATCTAAAAATCGAATATCTGTTTTGGACACGTTTTTCTTAACTGATTGAACAAAATATGTGACAGTAAACTATACTCGCGTTTACATGTATGCAGAAATGCAGAACGTCAGACGTTCAATCCGAAGCTGGATTTGGTTGAAAATTTGTCCGGTGCCTACACTATAGATGTTAAATCAGTGTACCAAATTTTATCTATCTAGCTCTCTCTCTGTTTTGTTATTATTGTATTAACTTGCATTCAATCACAGGACCAGATGAACTTTCTCCGAGCAGATTTTACTCAAGATTTGATAGAAATCTGAAAATTTGGTTTTACGCCTGTACGCCAAATTTCATCCTTCTAGATCAAAACAGTTTTGAGTTATATTTGTCACAGACAGATGGACGGACATTTTCCAAAAATATATTTTTCGAACTCAAGGAAGTCTCAAGCGTGAAGATTCGTCAAAATCTCGAGTTCAAATTTTTTGACAATTACTATACTTTCTCTACACTGCGTATACCGGAAAGTAAAAAGCAACGAGTTGTAATGTCTCACATTTTGCTCGAAGACCATTATACTGTGCATCGGAAACTAACAATTAAAAAATGTTAAATTGACAAATAGGTTAGAAAAAGGTTATTTTAATTATTCTTAATATTAAGATAGTTTTATTATTATTAACGTTAATTACATATTCGGAGCAATTTTTATTCGCAGTTATTTTATTATAATACATTAATTTCATTTGAAACAATGATTTGATTTGTTTTGTTTTCACAACTATGTTTAAGAAAGGGGTGGGGCTAATTTTTATTTTGTGTTTTAACATGCTTTTAAACTACACCTGGCTCTCTATTTTTAACTGCAACTTACGAAAAGATTTTGTTTTTAATATGTCACAATTATATAAAAATAAAATATTGTATTAGCGCTTAATATATTAATTCTAAATTAAAGTTATTTATATTTCCCTCTCCAAATACAATTGTGCTTCAAAGTTATGAACCTATATTTCTTAACTCATTTTTTATATTCAGTCTTCGCATCATACACTCAACAGGAGACCACCACGGCTAAACAAATAAATATATTTCTAAAATTGCAGATTTGGTAAATTGAAAAATGCGAAAAAATAAACATTATTTCTCTTATTTTGGAGTTTGGAGGGGAAATAAGAGTTGAATTTCCACTCTAGAAAAATCGAAAATCAATTTAAGTTAAATAGCATACAAGCACATCCCTAATTGGCTTTTAACTATTGCCAAAAATAAATAAAAAAATAAAAATTTTAAAAATCGTAACAGATATGACAGAAAATAAGCTTTAATAAATCCTATTTCGATGTCTTACCTTTCAATTCAACGAATACAGAAAATAGATACCTTGATTGTAAGAATTAGATCTCTTAAAAATCGGCAAATGAAAATGAAAAGGGAAAAGGATTCCCACCCCCGCGCACTTTTCAACGATCCTCTCCTATAAGATCAAATAAAATGGAAAAAGGAAACTCTAAATTGGATTAGAAAGCTTAAAAATTAAAAAGAAAGAAAATGTATTAACAATTCTTGCATTCCGCCTGACAAAAGCAATCGGCATTATAAAACGAAAAGATGAAATCAGTAGATAAAGTTATTAACGAACAAATTTTTTTAAAAAAGAAAAAGAAAAGCAGATGAAAATACTGGGGGAAAAGAAGAGGAAAAGCTGATTTACGAATCGAGCAAGTCGCAAACGATTTTCGTGTGGAGCATTTCAAAAGACGAAGATGGCAGCGAGAACGATTTCTAATCTCGCTTTAATTCCTCGCAAGAATTCATAAATAATTTTCCGAAAAATGAATATGAAAGCAAGTAGGAAGTGTGCATTAATATTAAAAATTTTGCGAGCGGTATCTTTTAATATATTCTACGATTTCACAGGCGGGTGTAAATAAAAGAAAAGCGTGCCTTTGAATTTTGGTTGAGAATCGCATATTTCGGAAGATTAATAAGATATTTTAAAACATGAATATACATATTAATGTTTTTAGTAGAGCCAATTTTAACGAGTGCTAGCTTTCGGTATTAAATTCATAAATAAATAAAAGTTAACATATTTGGGTTGGCCAAGTAACAAATTTGATTTCCATAGATTTAAAACAAGAATTTATAATAAAACCTCCAGAGCAAAATGAGGCATAAAAGGTTCCATATGAGCACATTAAAATCTCTATGAATAAAGCATTAAAAAACAAAGTTTACATTTAATAAAAATGGATATTTTCTAAAAATAATGAAATACTTTAAAGAATCGATTTTTCAAATGCGAATTTTTGAAGATTTCATTCTTACATATACTTGTAAACATAAGTAATTCACCGTCCATAAATACTGAAAAAATTTATAATATAATTTATAATTAATTTATTTATTTATAAAATAGTTAAACGTCTTCCTGGCCATTTATTCGCTCGTAATATTAATAACATTAATTTAATCATGGCAACTAACTCTGATCAACTACCTCTAATCAAATCGAATGAAAATATTTTAAAATATATTTGCATAATAAAAATATAGAACATTCTGATTGGGTACCTACGCACGGAAAGAAGCGAAATCGTCCCAGTTATTGAGACTAGAGTTATTGGAAAATCTTATTATTCAATATAAAGAGTGTACCAAAATTAACTCAAGATTTGAATTTGCCACTATTCATGCAGTAAAGTGTTGGCAACTCTATTTAAAAAACATTTCAAAGCAGATAGTTTAAGGTTAGTAAAAATAGAGGCGTTACACGATAGAGCAACGTGTTGACTGAAGATTTGAATTAAATAAAAAGCACAGGTTTTATTCTTTAAATTGTTATACTTTTATTGAATCGTAAAGTATAAGGATAAGGTTATGTATGGAATAATACATAGAGCAAACAGCCTTCACAGCTTTTCAAGACCATTTTGCATAAATGTGGCTAAATTTCGCAGATGCAGCATTGAATTTCATCTTTCAATGCAAGAGTGCTTGTGGGGCTTGTTGGCGTACACCTCTGACTTCAAATAACCCTATAAAACGAATCCAGTGGTGTTAAATCACAGGATCTAAGGGGCCAATTCTCGAAATTTCGAACTGCGGCCGCCAGGCTTTCATTATTTTCGAAATATTGTTCAAAAATGAAAACACGTTGTTTTATCCTGTAATGCTCCATTTTTTACTAACCCTAAACTATCAGCTGGCAAATGTTTTTTTAATAGGGTTTTCAACATTTTAATACACGAATGGTGGTAAATTCAAATCTTCCGTTAATTTTGGGACACTTCATTTAGAAAACAAAACAGGGTAAAGAGAGCATGCGATCATGTAAAGCGTTTCCAAATACCAACTTTCAAATAAAATAAAACTTGGCGAAATCGGTACAGAATTGAGGACGGGAGCCTCGGCCAAGGTTTCCTTCTTCCCCTAGAGAATATGGACAAAAGTAGTATTGTTAAGAAGTCTTTTTCATGAAAAATCAATATATCTCCATTTCATGATTTTTTCATGAAATGAAGATATATAGATAGTAATACAATATTTATGTCGTAGTTGAAGCCATTATTTCAATGAAGAATTGGAAGTCGTAATGGATGTATATTTAGCTGCCAGAATATTTTGTCAGAATTTTCGTTCCAATCAACTGACTATAATATTAATCTTAATTATACAGGATATCCACTGAAGTACTTTTACCACATATTAACTTGAGAACAGCAACAGTTAGTGCCACAAACTTTGCGTCTATATATAATAAAGTAATCGTACACCACACGGTAAAAACTATTATAGTTAGAGATAAACAGATTTCCTATGTCAAAAACTGTACACGATAAAAAAAAAGTCAATCACAAAATTACAGATTGTCTTCGATAAACGCAGATTTGTTTGGTTGCAGTTTTCCAAACTTGTGACGTAACAGCGCGAGAAAACGGAGAAAATGATCATCTGCAAAAATAAATGCCAACTCAACGGCGCAGGCCGAAAATAAAACTCTGTCGAAAACTAACTGTTCTGTTTAATTTATGACACACTTCTGGCATAAAAGTGTTGGAAATCGCGACTTAACAATGGCATGCATTACACGCTTTGTTTCTAGCAATATTTCGCTCAGGTGCATTCAGGCAGTTTCTTTTCCTATTAAGTCAAAAATGCTTTAAGTTTTGAATCAGGCTTTTTTTTCCCTCCCAAATCTGGTGCCATTTTCGAAATAGGAAAGCTAACTTCGTTGTTTGCCGCCGGATGGAGTTGTAACCAGCACCTTGTCCTTTTATTATACTTAGACACCAAGTTCATGTTATAGTTATCTCTGTTCTCAAGTTAATGTGGGGTGGAAGGACTTGGCTATAGCAGAAACATTCAAAAATGAAAGTCAATTGAACATAACTAAATTAATATCAATAAATAGAATCTCACAGAATCAAAGAAATGAAATATGATTTATACAAATGCCTCCGTAGAAATAAATAAAAAAGAATTATGAAATAAAACTGCACAAAAATGTAAGAAAATTATTATTTATCAAAAAATTATATAGAACAATATTATTTCAAATAATAATTTATCCGTCTTGAACTAAAGTTAAAGTTGGTATCTAAGTTTTACATTATATCTTTTTGTACGGGTAATAAATTTCACTCACACACACACACATTAAAAAAAAACTAATGTACTTTTAATAGCTTACTAAAAAAAATATTTTAATTTTTATAAATTAAAAAGTGGAAAGTAATAACTTCCTTATGAACACATGAAATCATTTAAAAAATTTAAAACCAGATGGCGCCACATGCATGGAAGCAAAATATAATTAATCGTCAGCTAAACGATAAATCTAATTTTTGAAAATATTAAAAAAGCTAATTGTCATTTAGAATACAAGTATTAAAAAATTTTAAAGGCGGACTAAAGAGACAAATTTTAATTTAATTATAACTGAAATTTAAAAATTTCAAATATAAATAAATTAGAAGCACAGTAAACAACTAATCAGGAAATTCCATCTAAACAAATATAAAACAAGTCAAATTAAATAAAAATGGACAAAAACAAAAATTGGTCCATAAAACAAACACGAAGTATCCTAACTAAATTCACAAACTAGCTAACACTCGATAAAAATTAGTCTTTTAGCACCGACATTTGGTAAAAATTTCCAGAGCTAAAGACACCAACCTTTTTTTATTTTCTGTTCCAACTGGCACAGGGTTGGGTTTATCTTCCGCATTCGTTTTGTGTCGCTCCATTCAGATTACCAACCATTAAGACCTATTATGAATCCATATCTCAGCTCTCTCAAAATGACGTACTTAGTGGATACATTGTTATCTCCGTGTTCGGTACCTATGTTTTTAGAGGACGGGGAACTGTTTCACGGAAATTACGCTGCTGCATCTGGAGTATTTCACATGTTAATAACCACAAGCTCTTGTTTTGGGGTCATTTACGAAGCCTATTTTGTATTCTTCATAAAGAAACGGGTATGGAAATGTGAATCGGTTTTATTAGGTTTTTCTGATGAGAACGCTTATGGTAGTAAAAAAAAAAAAAAAAAAAAAAAAAAAGCGGAATTCGGTGTAATTTTCTAACTATGCTATAACACAACAACTTTTATACCATATGCTATCAGATAAAACTTTCAATAAAATGTTATGTATTGTTTTGTTAATAAAGTATCACTCTCTTCTTTCGCCACAGAATATCTCCGAACTTGGAATATCTAGAATTCCCTGTCGGTAGTACGTAGGAGTATTTATTAAGAAAAAAAAATTTTTAGTTTACATATACAATGCACAGAAAAAGTAACTACATAGAATATTATAATGATGACGGAGGTGTTCGGTGGGGAGTATGAGTAGATGAAATCTATTGAAGTTAATATATTCTGGAGAAGAGCTTGGTTGAGAAATGAAACGAAAGTTTATACTGGGCTTGGGTCTGGAGAAATCAATTCTTCGTTCTCTTGCAGAAACCGCACAAGACTTCTAAATTTGACCTTGATATCTTGTATTTCATAACGTTGGTCCACCAGATATTTTCAAGATCGTGAGTGGGTTTTTTGAGATGAAAAGATGTGGTGAGAAGGCAGCTAGTGGCATAATGAAGGAGATCGCCTACTTCCCCGCAGCCACATTGATCCGATCCTTTAATACTGAATCTCTTGAAATATGAAGGGAAAGGGCAATGGCCAGTTGAAAAGATAATGTCAAGCCTGTTCCAAGATGATGGGTTAAAGGACACTTTGGAGATGATTTGATAGATGTTTCTGCCAGTTGAGCCATTGTCCCATTCTTCTTGCCATTGCTGTAAGTTCAATTTATTAAGAATACTTTTCAGATGGCATTTAGGAGCTGGGTATTGAACGGTCTGAATACACAATACATTTCTATATCGCTTTATTTTCTCACATACAATTTACTAGCAATACCCGTACAGCGTTGCCAGCGACTGAACATCCGAGAAGAACTAACACAATAAATTTCTATATCGCTTTATTTTCTCACATACAATTTACTAGCAGTACCCGTACAGCGTTGCCCGTGACTGAACATCCGAGAAGAAAAATTAGTTTTAAACTTATGTCCAGCCAGCACCCGATATGACAGGGGCATGTCATGCAACATCAAACAAATATAAAAGAATATTTAGAAATCCTCAAAAATAACTAAAAAACAGTTTTTACAGCACACATTCAGAAAAATTTAGACGGATAAAGAGGTAAAAATAGGATATCTTCATAAACAAAACAATTCACTAAAAATATACAATAGAAAAGCTGTTTTAAAATTTAAAAATATACAAATAGGTCATTGTACTCACTGTTCCACGCGTGTTTATCAACTCTGTATAATCTGATATGAAAATAAAATTCAGCTTGCTTCATGATATTTCCTTGTAAACTATATTGGCTGGGCGATCACTTCGCTCCTCATGAGATTCATTCTGTATCTGTAATTCATTTGCAGTGCGATTTAAAGAGATATGATTACTTCTCTGCTTGTCCTATTACTACATTCTTTCTTTGATAGAACGTTTCTTTCGTATACATTTTCATTATCCCGCAACAAACGAAGCGTTTTGGAATTTAATGTGCTCCGGCCAAGGTTGGATTTTCTTTTTTTGGAGTCTAATGAAATTTGAATCGCTGTTTAAAATCAGACGTAAACAAAGAAATTTATTGCATATGCATATTACAACTCTTGCTATTTGCGCATGCGCTGTTTGAGGTTTTCGCACATGCAAAGCACAGATATTGCTGTTTTACGCATGCACGAATCGTAGTAGAAAAATAATTAAAATTGTAATTATAAAATTCCTTTTTTTAATTTGGATATGATTTTAATATACTAAAACTTTCCCTCAATAAATGCTTTACAAAATGGTACAAATATCTCTAATATCAGTTAAGTATCTTTCGAGTTTTTCTCTTTCAAACATATAGAAGCTTTCAGGAGACTTCATTTTATACTATGTATAAATAAGAGAAAGCATTGTAATCGTTATATAATTCGATATCTAAACTTTGATGAATCTTCACATTTTAGATCTCTTCCAAGTCTTAAAACTGCACTTTTTGTAATTTTGTCTGTATATATCGTTTCTATGTGTATTGCTTTGTAAAACAAAATATGACGAGCTTGATATATTTCATCGTTCGTTGGAGAGTTCTGTTTAATATATTAGTCAAGTCAAAATCCTCAATATGAACTGCTTGGACTTGCTCACAAAAAGGTTAGCATTTTTCAAAAATTTTACAAAGTGACTGTGAACTTTCCTCCAACGTCGCAGCATTATGTTGACCCATTTGATAAACTTCCATATTTGTTAAGAATTTCAATTTTGTCAAAAATGAAATCATTTTTTTTATTTTAAAAAATCCATTTTACTTTCGTAATTTAGTCGTATGTAGCGCTGATTTATGATTGCTAAAATTTCAACCAAAACGGGAGCGTAGTTGTCCTTTTAAGCCAATCTAAACTGTTCTACTCGAAACGAAAAAAATATGAACCACGCCGTGGAAAAAATATAGTTCCTAGATCTTCCCTCACAAGTGGAACGATAAATATCACCAACATCAATCATGAAATTGATTGACAGTGAAATTTGTAATATTTTGATCAAGACCGATCAAATAAGAGAGTAGAGAACAAAATGATTCTTTTATTTACAGCCCTATATATTTACAACTTGTTCTCATCTAGGTTTATATTATTTACAAACATCAATCACGAATTAGTTCCTCGATCAAATCTGAAAATAAGTCACCAAAATGCTTACAGGCTGTTAGCTCTAAACGGCTATTCCAAGGCCACTCCGGAAATCCACAGAGCTTTATCGGGTGGGCATTTAACACAGAAGCCCGAATCACAAGGAGCTTCTCAAAAAATCAAGAACATATACGCACTCCGAAGATTCTCCGAATTCTAATTCGAAGTCTTTTTCTTTTTTTTTTTTCTCTCTGAAAAAGACATTTCATTTTCATCAGATACCCGCCTCTGGTTTCTCATTGGTGAACTTGAGTTCTCTATCACCCAATAGTTGTTCAGCAACGCTTCCTCAACTCCTAAACTTCCCAACTTCCTAAACTCGATTGAGGGAGTGTCTGTTAAGGTTCCCTCTTTGTGGCCGACCGCCTCTTGAGCACATGACAAATATAATCAATTCGCAGCCAACACTGACTGAAGTGCAACTGGGTTTGACACTTAATAACAACGGCTGCTGGTGATTGATGACTTAAGTAATCTCTTCTTGAGTGAAAAAAAGTTTAGCATCTGAATGTTTTAACGTTCTTCTTCTTTGTAGACATGATGGATCTATTTGAAGCGACGGGATACACATCTGTTTTCGCACATCCGGATATAGTAACAATTGACCAGACATAATGACTCTCCAAGGGAAAAGGATCCATATCTGGAAGTCCGTATGCACTTAACTATGTGTGAGAAAACGGGAGACGTTACATCTGGTCTGAATGACATTAACCATGTTAGGGAAAAGGGGAAACGTTACAATTCTTGGCTTCAAAATTGATAACGTTAAAATATACAGAAATTATATTAAAAGAATGCATCTGTTCAGGACCAGAAGATTTTTATAATATAAAGCAAGTAATAATATTAACCGCGTTTAAAGTAAAGAGGTGTCCACGGTATTAAAAACAGGCAGAAACAATTTTATAAGAATGTTATCTATTTTTTAACAATAAAATAACGAAAAGCTGGACGATAATGCAAACTTTTATTAACAAACTTGCGTAAAATGTTAACAACAAACGCAGATGCATGTTTATTTAACACCGATTATTATGTTATATGAATCAACTCCATATGGAAAATCGATTAACTATCTATCCTTTACTAATGCCTACCCTCTAAGTGCAAATTCGAATAAAACTTAATTCCTTCCAGACTACCATCATTTCGAATGATTTCTCCTCACCAACCAAACGCCCCGATTCTAACTTATTCTTCCCTGAGGAACTAAGTCTAGTTCTTTTAATCCTTTAAAGAAGGACTCCAGGACGTTAGGCGAGGCCTTTGAGAAGTTGATTTGGTCCCCCACAAAGATGGAAAGGGTTGCGTCAGATTTCGAACAACTGCCTTTGGGGAGTTTCCTATCGGCTTTTAGAAGGAAGCGACGATAATTCATTTTCTCCAATTGCTTCTAAACCACTCAGAAGGAGAGCCAGAGAAGGTGATAAGGAATTGTTCGAATAGTTTTAAATGGATACCGAAAAGTGTCTGAATAAGAGTTAAATCTGGGACTTTTAGTGGATTGGGAATTGAACTTCATGTCGATTCAGTGGGTGTTGTGTGGAATAAAGAATTCTGGGTAATTTAAGCGTATGCTTGGGGTATTAAGCATCAAAGAGAGCCAATTCCCTATTTTCATTAAAATTGAGCTAGACATCACACTAGAATGGAAATGATGTAGTATTAAGAAAGGATTTAGCTGATCTTGTAATATCTTTCTAAATTATTCAATTTCAAAGTTAATATAATACTAGAGCCACCTACGTCAACAAGCGGTCTGTCTACTATATTTTTACTAGCCTGTAATGTTATAGAAAGAAAGATATTTGCATGTAGTTTTAATGGCTGCTGAATGAATGCCAATTGTATTAATCTCAATCTTAGCGCTAAAAATGATGGTTCTAGAAAATATAAGAATATCAGCGACATCTGCTTTAGGAGCTGAGAATCGATAGTTTTTCTAGAAAATTCTATACCCTCTGTTAAAGACAATATAAGCAAAGGCACTGACACAAGGATAAAATTTTCTCTGTGGAGTATTGACATCGAAGCGAACTTTCTAAGAGAATCTCTGAGCCTTATTGTGCTATCGGTATCGTAGAATGATGATTTGCTGGTATGATTGTAGGTGTTACTAATTAATATAGATGTTACGGATACTCTTAATAGACGCGGAATGGATGTCTGATGAATGAACCTCAACCTTGCCGATCCGACGAAAATGTGGCAATAAAAGTGGCAGTTCAAGAAATACAAGAATTTCGACATAGAATTGACAGTTTTTCTAGAAAATTCCATACTCTCACTCAAAGACAATATATGCAGAGACACTGACACGAGGATACAACATTCTCTATGAAGTATCGATCACGGAGCGAGTTCTTTAACTGCATCTCTGAGCGCTATTGTGCTTTTGGTATGTTGGAATAAAAATTTGCTGTTATGATTGTCGATGTTTTTGATTAATACAGATATTACGGACACTTTTAATGGACACAGAATGAATGCCTGATGAATGAACCTCAATTTTGCAGATCCGACAACAAATTAGGCAATGGTTCTAGAAATACAAGAATTTCGACGATTTGAAGTTAGGACTAAATAGGAACGTTGCAACTAAATAGAGATATTAAAAAATTAGAAGATTAAGATATAATTATTCTTTAATAAATTTTTATCTCGAAAATATTTCAATATAAAATTATTATAAATAAATTGCCTCTTCATCTTTAATCCTTTGCACTCGAAAAAGTAATTCGATGCATAATTATTCACCTAATGCAAAGAGTTGTTTATAGCTCTGAAAAATAAATATAGATAATTGTTTTAAGTCGAACTTCTTTGAAAAATCAATCTACATCTTTATTACTATTCTCTGGTCATTTTTAATAATCAAAATTGAAGAAAAAAAAGAATTAAAAAATTGAAATGAAATCTACGATTGCAAATTTCCAGTTATCATGTGATAACATTATTATTTTTAAGTCATTATTTGTCTTAATGAAATTAAGTCATTAACCAGTTTAAACCGGTTTGAAACAATCACAAGACTTCTCTATCGATCTATCCCTCTCACTCTCTCTATATATAATGATAATTTTTTTAAACTTTCATTTCCAATTTTTCTAGCTGGCAAACAGTTTTGGAGCTCAACCAATTTTGAGATGAAATAATAGCTATGATGTCATAGTTCTACGTCAACCTTTTAAAAACGCATCTGCTTTCAAACAAGCATACGTAATAATAAAGCAATACTGGTAAAACAAGGTAAAAAAATACATGCGATTAAAAGATGATGATGAAAATTGCCATTTATGTTTTATTCATTGCCTACGCAATTTCGAGCTTTAAAACCTCCTAATCAAAATAACATCATGATCTCACATGATAATAAAATGTCGAAATAATGCACAGTCTTGAATAGCGAATAAGATTCACCATCCGAGTGCAAAAGGTTAAAATATACAGTGGCTCCCAAAAGTGTTCGTACACTAAAGAAATTTGCAGAAATTATGTTCTATATTTCTTAATAAAGCATTTTATTAGTTGTTTTTTTTTTTAATTAGCATCTTTAAATAGTTCTTAATAAATCTAAAGAAATATTTTTATAAAAATTCAAGTAGTATTGTTCTAAAAAATAAATAAATAAAAAATGTCACAAAATTAGAACACAAAAGTCTTCGTACATCCAAACATTATTTATTTAAATTCATCATAAAAATATTTTTTGCGGCTTATTTTTCTTCTAATTGAAAAATACACTAAAATCGTTTGATTTCAGTATTTAATATCACAATTATTTATTCTATTTACTTTATTCTTAGATATGACGCGCATTCGTAAAGAAACGAGTTTAGACGTACGAAAATTAATTATATTTCATTTTAAAGCTGGAAAATCAATTAGAGGCATTGCAACTATAACTAATCTACCTCATTCAACGGTGCAAAGCATAATAAAACGTTACAGAGAGGGAAAAAGGATTGCAAACAAGCCTCGTAATGGTCGCCCTCAAATTCTGTCAGCTAGAAGTCAAAGAAATATTGCTAGTAAATTTCTAAAAACTCCACGTCTGAGTGCAATAAAGTTTACTTCACAATATAATGAATCAAATGGAACTTCTATTTCTTGTGAAACTATTCGTAGAATTCTTCGGAATGCTGGTATACATGGCCGCTCTGCACGAAGAAAATTCTTTGTAAGTCAGAATAACAGAATTGCTAGGCTTAAATTTGCCAAATCTATGATAAACCAGCCAGAGAGCTATTGGAATCGTGTCTTATTTCCAGATGAAAGTAAGTTTAACATCTTTAGGTCGGATGGGAGAATCATCGTATGGAGGGAAAGAAATGAAGAACTTAATCCCAAGAATTTAGTTGGAACAGTAAAACATTTCGGTGGAGGTGTCATGGTTTGGGGGTGTATGTCAGCAGCTGGAGTAGGCAATTTAGTATTCATTGATAGTATAATGGATCATAGAGTTTATATAAATATTCTCAATAATAATTTAAAAGTGTCAGCACAAAAATTGGGCATTTTAAACAACTTTGTGTATTACCAAGACAACGATCCTAAGAACACTGTCATGAATGTTCGTCTTTTTTGCCTCTATCATTGCTCTCAAACAATTAAAACACCAGCTCAATCACCTGATTTAAACCCTATAGAACCTATTTGGAAAGAATTAAAGGTGTGAATAAGAAGTCACGACATTAAATCGAAAATTCAACTGAAAGCCGTAATTATCGAAGAATGGAACAAGATCGGTGCAGAAGTAACCGACCGTTTAGTTAAATCTATGCCCAAACGTTTAAAAGTTGTTATAAAGAATAAAGGATATCCTACTAAGTACTAAACATTTACAAAAATTTAGAAAATTTCATATTTTATGATGTTTTTTTAAAGTGTATGATCACTTTTGTGTCCTATTTTTGTGCAATTTTATTTATTGCCATTTTTTAAAAAATAATTTGCATCGTGATTAAAATTTATTCTTCACTGCTTTATTAAGAACTGTAAAAATATGCTATGAAAAAATTTTCATGTAAAAATAAGAATATATAATGGTAAATAAAGAGGTTTTTAATTGATTCTTGTTGGTGTACGAACACTTTTGGGAGCCACTGTATATCTTTAAAAATTCCAAGATTACTTCAATGATAAACCAAGAATAACAACAACAACAAAATATGCTACTCTTTTGATTAAAATTAATTTCCTATTACAGAACATTTTTTGAAAAAATTTAAAAACTCCAAATGCAGCAACTTTCCCCTAATTACAATCCTACAAACCATTGCTTTCAAACGACATTCACAACTTCTATTATTCCCCCAAAATCTCAAAACTTTTAACGAACATGCTTTTCAAGAGTTTAAACACACGTATGTCGTTTGCTCCCAAATTCCAACAACGTTCGAAAGCGGAGGCACAAATCAAGCACATCAGTTAATCGAAAATCGAAATGCTGATTCATTACTTCCTTTTCGTGGTTAATTAGAATTCACGCATTCCCTCAAAACAGTATCAATCACGTTTAATGGCAGTTAGTTAAATATCACATTAAAAATCGGTCAGGTCAATTTTCCAGTAGCTTTTAACCGCGCTTTAAGCAAAATGATTTTAAATCTGACATGATAATTATGGAGAAACTTTTCAACATACCCTTTAAAAGATGTTTAAAATTGATAAATTTTAATTACTCTAAATATTAAACTGGTCCAAAGTGACGCGAATAAATTTCATTATTATTAAAATAAAAAAATAAATCGTCATTCAAATAAAAAACACGTTAACATAATTTGTTTTTAAAAGGAAAAAAATTATCCTAACTCATACTGTTTAATTCTTAAATACATACAAAAAAATTTGTGATTGTGAATTTTAAAATCAGATTTTCAGAACAATCTATATGGGTTATAAAACAGTATAGGACTGGCAGAAATTATTTTATATTTTTTTAGTCCGTTTTAGAAACATAGTGCATAAAAAAACTGTATTAATTATTTTCTACTTGTGTATATGTAGTTTTGGAATTAAATTTAAACTAATTTTCCGATGAACTAATGGTTTGACATGGCGCCATCTATCGGTAATGAAAGTTTTTAATCGATTGCAAAATTTATAACAAACAAGCAGACAAGAAAGTGAGTTAGTATTACACTGTCATCTAGCTCTGAGTTATACTTCAAATGTCTAGCACATCAGAAGTTAATTTACAATCGACATTATTAAACTTTAAATGATAATTCTATATATCAGATAAAGCTGTAACAATCTGGATCAAATTTTATATTTAGATTAAGGTTTTGCTTTAAATATATATAACTATTAGTCACACACACACACACAAATATATATAAGAATTATTTTATGTGAAGCAGAATGCAGTTTGAAGACAGTGAAGAGACTTGCTATTTCGTGACGTCGATTTATTTCATTTTTAAGAAACAGGCATATGTACAAGCGATGAGCACACAGAACGACACAAAAAAGGAATGAGGAAAAAACTCTTGGACATTTTATCCCTGGTCTTATATAACCTATGATTTTGATAGAGAAAACATTTCTTCATAGTGCTAATATATTGCGAGATTTCGATAGGGATTTTCGTTACACGAGCGGAGAAGGCAGGGGAAACACAGGGAGATCACGCGGAGTGTGGGAAAGTTAGACTTTTAGCTGATTCAGCAATTTAACAAAGCTTCTCTTGGCTTAATTAAGTAGAGACAGTGGAATTGGATCACGAAATAAGAGAATATTTTGGAATAAAGTTACTATGGGCTAAATTAAGATAAAATCTTGAAAATTAATTAAATTGAAATTAGAGTTAAAATATCATTACATATTATATACATATAACTATTAGACTTTTTCTATCTGCTTTCCTGCTGACAATGTCATACCGTTTTTTGCGTCATCTCGTTAATTTTTGTGGTACTTATATTGTTGCCATAGGATGATAACCTATTGGAACCTTAAAATTTTGCGAGATGGCGCTATATGGCATTATCCGAATACGAAAACTTTCGGCTCCCATCTAACAACAACAATGTAGTTATTGTGTTAACCAACTCCAATAATATGTTAAACTAAGTGCATTCATGACTTAAAAAAAAAATAATAACCAGTTCATAAGCAGGTAAGGTTGGAAAAAAACTCATACGTAATCAGTTTGTAATATTTAGCGCTCGGTCTGCCGGTACTTTGGAATAATGTCTCATGCGTCTACCTGTCAGTGAAGAAGAGAATTCAAAAATGACTTGACCAAATGGTTGAAATTTTGTACATGATTTTACGCTAAATTTATAGATTTCTGTCAAATTTTGAATATAATTTATTCAATTGTAATGAAAAGTAGAAAACCGAGCAGAAATTCTATTGTAATAAAAAGCAGAAAATATTTTTATCACGTATCTCAAAGTGAAAATAAAAATAAAAAAAAAGCATCAAGGGCAGATGGATTTCGAAATTTCTTCAAAATGAAATTTGTGAAATCAAATAAAATGGTACAAAACTATTGCATCGCAAGTGACATTCCAACATGCAAATATTATAAATTACATTCTAAATGGAACAAGAAAAAAGAAATTTGAAATTCGAAAGTATGCAAATTAAGATTTTTGCGCTACCATTAGATAAAAATATTCAAAGGCACTCTTAAAAATGCCGATATTACTAAAGACAATTAATAAATTCCTCACTGTTGCTCCATAACTTAAGAATGCAGAGAATTTCCACTGAATTCTCTTTCAGAAAGAAATTACTCTCGGGACTAAAATATTCAAGACAGCAACTATAATCCTTGACATCGCTGTCTACCAAGGCAGGCAATGAAATGTCTAAATTAGCTTCCTACTATGATTGATGGCGCAAAGGGTCTCGCACAGCGCACTTTGCCAGCGGCGTCAAAATCCGTTTTATGGGCAAAACGCGCGCAATGTGGGTTTCGGCCCGCAGGTTTGGTATGCAATATAACGAGGATGAGATGGCGGCTTTTGTGAAATATCTTTTTCTTAATAACTACTGGCGGTTGTTTTATGGACGGTTGAATAATGAAGTGGTGCTAAAGGGGTGATAGTAATACGGAAAAGTGGAGCCCAAGTTGAAATCTGGAGGGATTTGATAGGGGTTGTTTATCAGAAGGCTCTTGATTAAGCACTTGCAACTGGGAAACATTGGATGTATAAAACATAGTCATATAATAAAAGCGTATGAATTTTCATTAAGATTTTATATATTATACAAAAGGAAGTTGGCTAATTAGAAGTTGCCAAAACCACAATAAAAAATGGATTTATCCAAACATTCGAAGTAGAAAACATTAGGTCTAAAATTGAATACTAAAAGATAAAAAGACAATTTCAAAATCAAAAATGGTAATAAAAATTTATTTTGAATATTTAAGAATTTTAATTCGTAATACATAATTAATAAATAGACAGTAAATAATGTTAATAAATGATTATAGTATTAATTATAATAAATGAATTTATAATTTTAAGATCAATTTCAATATATAAGTATGAAATTTTAATAAACTATATATAAAAAAAAATTTTACAATGAAAGATGAAAATAAAAAGTTCTGTTTGCAAGTAACATATACAAAGTGCAGAAAATGAAAAAGAATTAATAATTGCCGATTCAAAACATTGCGAGTGTTAAAGTACCATGTGAATTAAGGATTCTATAAATTATTTAAATAGAGCACTGAAGACAAGCGATACAGACAAATTTGACACAGAAAATAATTCAGCTATACTAAAAAGTTTTTAACGATTTTTCATGTTTCATTTCATATTTAATTTTTTTTATATCTATTCATATTCATAATAATCAATTCATTACACATGATGTTTTAACATTATATGAACATGAAAAGCAACCACAAAAAATTATTTTAATTAAAAATGAGCGAATCAGCCAAAATTTCACTGTATATAAATAACATAAACTGCGCTGAAGTGGAATATTAAAATTTTAAAAAGTTCAAAAATTCCAAATATCGTAATTTGGTAATGTTGTAAGCTCAATTCGATATGCTTTGTTATATATATATATTTTTTAAATTATAGCGACTATGAGGTGTAATGAAATGGAAAAAAAAATCGTAGCGGTATCTCCAAATTTTTCTTGTACACTCTTTAATACATTTATAAGGCCAAAGAATGCCTTACAAGCCACTGGCCCACAACAGTTACGAAATATTAACTTTTCGTGTGAATTTTCAGCATTTTTTCTGAATCTATAGTGCCATCCTTGGCGATGTATTTGGCGATTAATCCCAGCTAAGCATTAATAGTATTCAAAAATCGAATTTGTGTTTTAGACGTTTTTTCCCAACCAATTGAAACAAAATTTTGACCCAAAATTGCACTTATAATCACAAAATTCCATACCAGATTTGATATATTTAAATCATCGCATTTCCATGTCTCTGAAAGAAAGAGCGACAGACAATCAAACCACTGTCAGATTCGGCCAACAATTTTACAGGCGTCAACACTATAGATGTTAAATCTGTGTACCAAATTTTATCTGTATAGCTCTCTTCGTTTTCTAGTTATCGTGTTAACTTATATCCGAGCAATCGGACCAGTCGGACTTCCTCTGAATGGATTTTGCGGAAATTTCAATAAAAATCTAAAACTTTGGAGTAAGATTGATATAATCAAACTTTACCCATCTAGCTCAAATCGTTGAGTTATCTTTGTCACAGACAGACAGACGGACATTTATCAACAATGTGTTTCTCGAATGCGGGGAAGTCTGAACCGTGGAGATGGTCAAAATCTTGAATTCGAATTTTTTGACGATTACTATATTTTCTCTACACTACTTATACGAGAAAGTAAAAATACATTTAATATCATTGAAAATCATGAGTATTATCAAGGAAATAATTCAAATATTTCCGTTATATATCCGGTGAAAAGATGCAACATGCTATAAAGACCCATTTTTTAAACGAAAGTGCGAATTCACAATAGCAAAATATAGACGAAGCGTAAACAAAACAGCGCCTGCAATAAACAGCAGTACACAAGCAAAAAATCGATAACGAATAACAGAAACAGCACAAAGCCATCGTTAGGATTCACTAACTACTCGCTGGAACCAACGATTCCCTGGCAAATAAGATTAGTTGCCGGAGTACCTAGCTCAGGAAGGGCTTATCTCCGGTAGATAACAGAATAGAAAAGGACGTAACGATCTCTGTGTTGCCCCAGTCTTCTCCGTAGATCAACAATGTCCGTATAGCTGGAAGTACAGGTCTGAACACGATGAGGAAAAAGAAGGTAAAGGAGTGAGCTCTCATAGTCAACAAAAAACAAACCTAGGAATAAAATCTGGACTGGTGAATGAAAAGCTGAGACTCTACCAACTGTGCTGTCAGGACGGCAACTAACTGACCGATACCTTACTAACTATCGACTTATAGTTTCAAGGACAGGGCAAAGGAGATTCTAGAGCAATCTCCGAAACTCGAGTCAAAATGGAATCATGTCGACAATTTGTCGCCAACATCGAGAGTCATTGATATGGCATCCATTCAGCAGCCAATACTATATCTGTAAAACTATCATCATTATCAGCAGATCTACTACCAGGTAAGCAACATTAAAAATTCCTAATAGTATAACGTAGTTATCAAACCAATTAAAATTTAATACTGAAAAGGTCTAAACGGTTTTTTTAAAACTTTCTTGTATACGTAGTATAGAGAAAATATAGTATCTATCGTCAAAAACTCAAAATTTTGGGAAAATGTCAGTCTGTCTGTGACAAAAGGTAATTCAAAAACGCTTTGAGCTAGACCATTGAAATTTGGTATATTGAAAAGGGTTTGCATTCTTTACACAAAATTTGCAGATTTCTGTCAAAGTTTCTGTAAAATCTCTTTAGAGGAAGTCCTAAAATTAGGCTTTTAGAATATAAATTAAGGTGATGATTAAAACAGGAAGAGAGCTAGATAGATAAAATTCGGTACACAAATTTGACATCTACAGTGTAGACACCTGTAACATTTTGAATCAAATCTAACTGAGGGTTGACCATCTGTTGATCTATTCTTTCAGAAACTTATAAATGCGATAATTCAAAAATGGAATGACTTAAATATATCAAATAAGGTATGGGATTTCTGACTGCAAAAGCAATTTTGTGTCAAATTCCTGTTTCAATCAACTCAGAAGTACGCGCATAAGCACACATTTGATTTTTGGATATTGTTAATCGTTTCTAGAGATTAATCCAAGGAACTCGCCAAGGATGACAGGAAAAATGCAGTTAAAATGCTAAATTCGCGTAAAAGTTAATATTTCGTAACTATTGTGCCCTAGTACCATGGAACGCGTTCTCCTGCATAACAAGTTTATTAGAGTATGCGAGAAACTGTTGGGGAGACCACAGGTTTTTCAATGTATTAAAATTAGCTCATACATTTAACAGAAATAAAAATAATGCTCCTAAAATTATAATTTTTCGATTTTAAAGGCGGTGCTTAAAAAATCTAATCAAAATTTTCAAAAACTAGTTCTTAATCAGCACCTAAACACAAAAATAAACTGCCGGCATCCAATAAACTATCCAGTACAGCATTTTGAAGGAGTTTTTTTAAAGCATCGCGCATTCCATTCTATATTTCTGATTTTATTTGCGCTACGATAAAGATATAAAAATTCCTCAGAAATATCCAAGCTTCCATACTCAGGGCATCTTTAAAAAAAAAAAGACGATGTCGCCGAAGACAATTAATAAATTCCATGGTATTACTCCATAACTTAAAGAATGCAGCAGAATTTCCCTTGCATTCTCTTTTAGAAAGAAATTACTCTCGGGACTAAAATATTCAAGACAGTAACTATAATCCTTGGCATCACTGTCTACCAATGCAGGCAATGAAATGTCTAAATTAGCTTCCTACTATGATTGATGGCGCAAAGGGTCTCGCACAGCGCACTTTGCCGGCGGCGTCAAAATCCGTTTTATGGGCAAAACGCGAGCAATGTGGGGGTTAGCCGGCAGGTTCGGTATGCAATATAATGGCGGCTTTTGTGAAATATCTTTTTCTTAATAACTATTGGCGGTTGTTTTATGGACGGTTGAATAATGAAGTGATACTAAAGGGGTGATTATTATATTACAAAAGGGGTTCCCCCAAAGAGATTTAATGGGGGTTGTTCAGCAGAAGGTTCTTAATGAAGACAGTCGAGAATAAGTGATTTTGAATGGAAATATAAAATTGAATAGAAGATCACGTATTGTCCTTGAATTTTACTCGTTTAAAAAACATGTAGTAAAAAATTGATAGAAAAATTTCAAGTGAAATTGGCAATTTGGTAAAACAAGTTATGTTTATCAAAGAAAGGTGAATTTTTAAAAGCCATAAAAATAATGCTTGCTTTGTAAAGTATAAATTAAGTCATTAACTTCCTGTTTTGAAGGATTATCTTAGGAAAATTGACAATTGTGAGGCGTCTTCAGATGACAAGTACAATGTGTGAGCAACTATCACCCTTTTTAAACATCCATATGGCAAAAATGAGAGGACGTTTCGAGGAAGATTAATTTAATATGCATCAAGCTAACCCAACAAGGCAGATTTTAGGTAAGAGTTGAATTTCGAATCAGAAAACATTCAGTCCTATAACCGAATCCTTATCAACACCTGAGATTGAACTAATAGCATGATAATCCATTAATGGCAATTTATACGCTAAAGCACGTGTTGATCTGACAGTTCATATTTATATTACCATCTAATAAGCTTTTGTAAAGTAATTATAGTATAATCATAAAAATTTTAATAAATTACTTATACTTATTAACATAACATAAAAATTGTGATCAAACAGAATTCACTGAAGCAATCTGAGATCAATTAATTAAATTCAATTAAAATTTACGTACAAAATTGATGTTTTATACGACGCAATTTTAACATATGTAGATTTATATAACACAGTCGTAAAACATCTTCAGAATTTATAATATATAAAACGATTATTAAAAAAACTCTCCCGATATACACAATATATACAGTATCTTTCGTACCGTTCATAAGAACGGAATATAATGTAGCTTCAAGATATTTTTAAATATGCACTGAAGAAATGTAGAAAACAATAATCACGATCTAAACATTAAGGTTACAATGAAAAAAAATTTCAAATAGCAACACCAACATTTTTTTATTGGAATGTGTTCTCCAATGCAAAAAACAATAAATATCATTCGAACTCTACCTGCAGCACGAAAATCACCAGCGCTATTCAGACTAGCGTTAGAAGAAGAAAAACAACAACTGCGGTGTGCCTAAAGCCCCGTTCCAACCTAGTTTACCGACAAATTGTCGGTAAACTGGACAAACATCAAAGCACCTCAGAAAACCGCAAGAGAGAGTCAAGGGGGAAAAACGTGCCTCGTCTGTAAGGCAACTGGTCGTCGGAATGGTGCTTAACAGAGACACGAAGTTTAACCGATTCCTTTCGGCATTGCATTTGCTTTGGTTCTAGGCACCATCTGCCGCGTTCAAAGAGTCGTCGTGGTTAAATAGCTCAAGTAGAAAATTTATGAAACACAAAGTGTTTTTTTTTTCTGTTGGTTTTCTGCTGTTATTGGTTTTTTCTTTTTTCTTCTTAGTAATTCTAGCAATGGTAATTTTTGCGCTGCAGGTACCGTTCAAACGCTATTTATTGTTTTTTTTGCTAAGAAGGACACATTCTAATGAAAAAAAGTTGGTGTTGCCATTTGAAAATTTTGAAATTTTTTCACTGCAACCGTAGCTGTGAGAACTTACCTATTATTTTACGTATGGTTCTAGAGCGCATATTTCAAAATACCTTGAAACAAATTTTTATTCGTTCCTGTGAACGCTATGATAGTTAGGGTTTCATATATCGAGCTAGTTTCTTTTATCTATACAATCACTCTGTAGATTTGCATAATTTTGGCCTTAAAACAAATCGTACTTCATGAAATTAACGAGTAAGTGATATTTTTAGTAATAGTTTCAAACATTCCTCCTATACAATCGGGAGCCCAACTGACCTCCAACAGAATATGGAATCTAGTTCCAAAACTACATCTTTTTGGCCAGAAAATCCAAATTGTAGCATTAGCGATGCCCAGCCAAAAATAGCCTTCCAATTACTCCAAAATGGGTCGTTATTTCAACTAAATTAAAGAGGCATTTGCTCTTATTCTCGGCAAATTAAAGGTGTCTCGAAATTAACGCGAGGTTTGAATTTGCCACCATTCCTGCAATAAAATGATGGTAATTATATCAAAAAAAAAACACATTTAACAACTGATAGTTTAGGGTCAGTAAAAATTCAGTGTTACACAATAGAACAAACTTGCTAACTCAAGATTTCAATTAAATAAAAACGCAGGTTAATTGCTATATTTTTATTGAATCGTAAAGTATACAGGATAGGGTTATATACGGAATAACATATAAGGGAAATGGCCTCTACGGTCTTGCTAGCACATACACATTTTGTCGAAATTTTCCAAGGCTATTTTGCATAAAGGTGGCTGAATTTTGTTGATTCGGAGATGAATTTCCTCTTTCAATGCACGTATGCTTGTGGGCTTGTTGGCATAGACCTTTGACTTCAAATAACCAAATGAAAAACCCAATGATGTTAAGTTTTAAGTTTAGTTATATTAACGTCCCGTTGTAAAGCAACACTAGGGTTATTTTGGGACGGACCTCGTAATTTTGAATCCCGTTTAGATGACGCGGATGACACCTGAGCTGGCATCCCTTCTCCACACCACACCAGTGAGAGGGTGTTTGGCCCTGTCGAATTTAACGTGCAACAGACCCCCTTAAACGACGGTTCCTCAGTGGAATCAGGTTTCGAACCTAAACCTCTACGGTTCACGAGTCGAGACCTTACCACCAGGCCACCGTGACCCTCCAATGGTCACAGGACCTAGGGGACCAGTTGTCAAACTTTCGACAACTGGCCGCCAGATTTTCATTATTTTTGAAATACTGTTCAACAAAATGCGTTGTTCTATCGCGTAATGCTCCATTTTTACTGACCCTAATGTCAAATGGTTTTTTTAAATAGAGTTGTCAAATTCAAATCTTGCGCTGATTTTGGAATACCCTTTACAATTAGTATACATAATTAGGAAGACAAGTGAGAATTTTCTCTGAACGATGGAACTTTACCAACAAAAGAAACTGAGTGGTCTATCCGAAACTTTTTCTTTCTACTATATCCCTCCTTTCTTGCAACTGGGGACTTTGAGTAAGGTCTTCAATGCTACGAGTCCAATTTTTATTTCTCAGCTCCACACATGAGAATGTGGCGCTTCTTAAGACAGGAAACCAAGTGTGTGTGTGTGTGTGTGTATCTGGGTACCCAACGTCAATTATTCTTGAGTTCAGTTTTTAGATGCATAGAAATTACAGACGGATGGTCAACCCAAGTCGGATATAGCTCAAAATTTCATACAACTTGAATTTTAAATGGTAAATCTAAATCTGAATGACAAATTGCATTCATTTAGCTGCTCTCTGTTTTTAGCTATTATTTCTTTAAATGAGCAATTCTTGTATATATATTTAGTGTATCTCGGAAACGGCTGTAATGATCTGTAACAAATTTTATATTAAGATTTGTTTTAGTTTTAAGTTTACCTATACAGGTGCCTTTTCTGAAACAATTCGATTTTAAACACACACACACAAAAAAAAATTAAAACTAACAATTAGAATATGCTTATTCAACCTCCGCTTCGACGTGTGAGCAGTGCAGTATAGTGCTCAGAACAACATGGCTGACGGGTGTGTTGCAGGTCCTCGGTTCGAGTCGCGCTTTTTGTTTTGTTTTTTACTTATAAATTTACATTTAATTGTTTTACTTTTTAAGTTATTCAATATAAATGTCTTTCTTGTAAAAACGTGGTACAAAAAAAAAAACTTGCGGGTTAAGCTCGGTTTACCTGGTACTATTAATCCATACTCAAAGAGCCAGACAGACAATCTCTTTGATTCGGGGGTGTCTGCAACATAGAGATGTGTCAAAATAAGTGGATTTTATTCAAAGTTTGGATACTTACATATCTGCAGTGAAGCCCAAATTCCATCTATCTAGCTCAAAGCATTTTTGAGTTATCTTGTCTATAGACAAACACAGCGACAGAAAAACATAATTCCAAAAATGCATTCTTCAGATACATGGAAGTCTAAAGTGTGAAGATTCATCAAAGTTTCAAGTTTCGAATTTGTTTGATAATTACATTATTTTATTTTCATATACGAGAGAGTAAAAAGCAAAAGCCATATTTAATACTTAGCCACTGTAACACACTGTTTACTTTGGCACATTTACGAATAGCTTACAACATTCATTGACACCCCCCTGGAAATCAATAACCCAATTTCGAGCACCCCCATCCTATTCCAAATTCCCTTAAGGTAACGTCGCAAACTCTAATGACAGATATCTCGACTTAACCACATCCCAACACATAATCGAATATTTGCACAAACTCTCCAGCAGAGGGCAGGGTAAAGAGTGACAAAAAAAATCGCCAAGCACCCCCAACTCCTCATTACAAGGCAGTCCAATTCCGTGTCAAGGCGACACACCTTCCAAAGGCAGCTAATCACAAATACAAAGTTAAGCCTTCTTTTTCCACGGGGCGATAATCAGTCGCCATGGGAACGAAAAGACGCCGACCGGGAGATTAAGGGGGTGCTCGGCAAGTGGGAGAAAAGGGAGGAAACTAATTAACTTCCGGCCTTGAGGGGGCCTGATAGGATTGTGGTCCGGTGCCCGCAATCGACCGGAAAGACATCTTACAAGTGACAATTCGCCCCGGTAACTTTTGGTTCAGCGTAAAGTCGGCTTTTCCTTGCTGCAAGCGGCACGGAAAAGCACAAACTACAGGAAAGGAAAATTGCGGAAGCTGTTATAGATTGGGGGAGTTTGGGTTTAGGAGGGGGGGGGTTCTGTTGTTGGTGAGGATCAGAATTAACTGGTGGATTAGAATAGTTTGGTTAAGTTTCGGCGCCTGCGGTTTCACAATGTCAGCTAATTTTAGGTGCTTTTGTTAAAACTAACGGCAAACATGTAACAGTGATCGAATTACGGCATGAAATTTACAAAATAGTTTTCAATAATAATTGAGAAAGTGAAGGAAGAGATTATGCTAACTACATTTTTATTAGTAAATTATAAAACAGAATATTTTTTAAACCTAAATATCAAAGTAAAATTGAGAAACACAAGGAGATTGATTTGAAAATATGTATTTTAATGACATGTAATATTCTTTTTAATTAAAATTTTAGATTTTTTTTTCTTGTGCTTTTGTTATGCTTACATTATGCTTTTGTTTAATTTAGAGACTGATGGTTTGATAGTTTTCACTTTGTTCCCTGAATTTTATTAAAACATTTATCAGATTCTTACACTAATTAAATGTTCATTTTTTGTTATTACTTTCCACATTTTTAATACATTTCATCATTATAATTATGATTATTATGGAATCCTATATTTCTCAAATTCGATACCAGATGGCGCCTTTTCATATTCACAAAAATAAAATTTTAATTTTCAGCGTTAAATTGATAATTAAATATGTAAGATTCACATAATTAATATGATAAACTGATAATTCAATTATGGAAACATCATTATATTGATGAGAGAACATGGCTTAAAGGATTCTGAATTCTACCTATTTAAGTACTAAATGAAAAAACGATTATAAAATTCCATCTTTAGAAAAAATGAAAGAAAAAAATTTAAATAAAATCGTTTAGTATATGAATATGAATGCTGATTTAATAACATTTGATTAAGTTGCGGAAGGAAATAATAATGATACTAATCAACCATTTTTTCAATGTAATATACAGATTCATAAGTATGAAAAGTAAAATAAAAAAAAAATTGAGCTGCACTTAACTCCTGTATAGCATGAATTCATATAACATGATGAAAAAATTGAGGCTAATACTTATCAAACGCTATAAACAATTTTATATTATGCATTAGAGCTGGGCGCTTAAAATTTGGCATGTGGTCTTTACCCTAAATTTGCAGATTTCTGTCATATTTTGAACGAAATCCATTCAGAGGAAGCCTGTCTGTCCAGCTTTCCGAATATAATTTAACATAATAACTACAAAATAAAAAGAGGTAAGAAGAATAAAATTTAATACACAGATTGAACATCTAAGGTATATATCAAATTTGGAAACAAATCTGTGGAAAAATTGACAGTCTGTCGGCCATTACTTTCACAAGCATGTAAACGCGGTAATTCAAAAACGCAGTGACTTAAACATCTATAGTTTGGTATTTGATTTTTGTGCAATTGTTATTCTGTGTTAAATTTCGACTTCAATCAAACAAAAAAAAAAACGTCAAAAATGCACATTTGGCTTTCTATGAAGCACAAAATAGCATTTCCATACTATGAAGCACAAAATGCAGATTTGGTGGTCTCTGAAAATAGCCACATCTCAGCGATCAATCGCCAAAAAATTACCAACGATCGCACACTAATAAAACTGCTTCCTAACTAATGTTCGCCGATGACGTGCGGTTACTAATACATACATAAGTATCTTTATTGAAAAGTAAACGAAAGATATTTCAATATATTTAAACAGACATTAATATATTATGAATATTTAATAAATAAAACGAATTAATACTAAACAAATACAAATGTTAAAAAAATGATAAGTTCTCTAAATCAAAATATTTTTATTTAATTAACTATACATGAATATTTTACAAAGCATTTTTTTATTTACATATTTAAAACTCAATTTTCTTTTCATAAAATTCAAAATACTAAAGTCACAGACAAATGCGCTTTTTTACAAAAATTAAAAAACATTCGTTAACTTATTTCCAGAAGATTAATTCAGCGAAATTTAAAATTTTTGGGCGATATTAAAGCATGCATATTTCTGTTAAAATGAACTACGGTAGAAAATGATTTTAAAAATGAATTTTTCTCTTTTTTTCAAAGGCAATAAAATATTAAAATATATAATTAACTTACATCGTTATAAATTAGAAACAGGGAACTTACGTGCAAAATTCAGAATAGAATTTAAAATAATTACAAAAAACTACCTTAAAACGTCCTGTATATCTTAACAAAAACAAAATACATACTGGAATAAATCCTCTAATACATTCAAAAACATATTCACAAAAATAAGATCGCATAAAGAAACAAACCATTTAAATTTTATAGAAAATATCTATGCACGTTTTAATTTCAAAAGATTGATTTTTCTAGAGAGCCTAATGGTGAGTTTTGTAAACTATTGACGAAAAACTTTTAGAAGTTCAATTAAAACTTTTAGAAAACAATCAATCGAAAATCGGTCGATAATAGTTTATAATTTGAACTAGTTAACACTAAAGTTTTTGATTAAATCATTAATAATTTATGAGCGACCTGAAACGATATCGATTGAAATAATCGATAATCCAACTTAATTTCGGAATTCACAGATGCTTTTCAAACAGTTAGGGAATATTCTATAAAGAGCATTTACAAATAGCAATAATTTTTTTAAATATTATATTAATAATATATATATTTTAGCTTGCTAGATGTGAAGCAAGATTTTATTTCATTCTAATATTTTCATTTATAATATTCAAATTATAGTACAGTTACTGTTTATTAATGTAATAATATTTATTAAAATGGTAAAATAATTAAAAATTAATTTTGAAAACCATTACAAATTTAAAAATTTTTTCTTTCATTGTATTCCTTTTCAGATTCAGATTTTCTTAATTTAAATCTCTGGATAAATTGGATATTTATAGTGGATCCATCAGTTTCAAATTAGCAATTTATATTGCATTTATAAGCAAAAATTATAAAATCCTTTAAGATTTAAAAATAATTAATTTAAATTTGCGATAAAAAATAATTTGAATAAGTTCTAAGCAAATTAAATTTGATATAAGTCATTAAAACTAATTTTTATTTGTATATATGATATGAAATAATAATTACGTTTATCAGGAAAGATTATTATGCTGCAAATATAGCTAAATTGCAATAAAAGAGACGTTATTCGAAGCTATTAATAGTCTTTATTATTTTTATTTATTCATTTAGTTACTTTAACAAAAAAATATTTTATTAGGATAAGAAAATAATTTTTTTTAGTTCATATATCAATTAGATACAATGCAAGCAAACTCATTAAAGTTGAAATTATTAGATTGGCATTAAAAAAATTAAGCTAACTTTAAATCAACTACTTTTTAAATAGAAAGATAAAATTCTATATAAGTATTCAAGGAATATTATGCTAATTCTTATCTTAATAACAAAAATCTTTTTAAGTATCTGAAATTCTTTAAGATTAAATTTCTTTTTACAAAATACTTATGTTAAGAATGCAACATAAATAATGAACATAAAATGGTAAAAACAAACTCCATAATCGTAGTAGCCTTCATATTACTGTCAAGTTCAATAACATTTAAAATTTTTTACTGATTAAAAAAAAAACAATAAGATTTTTTTTAAAATTTATATATCCTTATTTTTTTAGAAGTAGTTTGTTAGAAAAAAAATTCAATAATTATTTTTTAAAATATCAACTAAAAACTTGTTTGTTAAATGTCGTTTGCTAATAAAGCAAACGATATTTTTTCTCCAGACAAAACATTTTTGAAAAATAAATATTTTTAAAGGTTTTTATTTTTATTATTTTAGATCATGAAGAAATTGCTAATATTTTCCTCTGTTTTGTATCTTGAAGTAAATTTATTATTCTTGTCACCTTCATAAAGTTCCTTGAATTTCAACAACAAAAAATAATTTTTATTTTCAATCATGTCGTATTGAAGAACGGGTTTGTTTGTTTTTTTAAATTGTTCCGTATAATTATTTTTTATTAATTAAAATCCTTCATATTTTATATGTCTTAAAATATACAATAGTTGAAAAAAAAAAAAGACGAATTACCTTTTTCAGCTTTTCGTATACCCTTCTATCATGACTCCGTCTTTCTCTTCGGCGTTGTCTCCGGTCTTCATCTGATTCCCGGCTGCGTTCTTTTTTCCTAGCCCTGGACCGACTACGGTCGGCACTCTTTTGTCGGGCCATGCCGTGGCTTTGTACCCAGCGGGCAATTTCAGCCCGCCGGTGGCGGCTTAATAAAGGTTTTCGAAACACCGTTGAAGAAGTTTGTCAGAAATAGAATAAATAGAAATTTTCGAATCAGCACAATTAAAAGTTTTAGAAATCGTCTGCTTTAGCAAAATGTAAACATTCAATAGCCTTTTGATTCAGAAAAACTTCACAACATTCAGCAGAAGTCTTACTTAGCAAAATACAAAAGTCAATTCAGTCGTATTCGAACAAAGCAAAATGTCAATATCCAATAATCTTGATTTAGCATAATACTAGTATTTAATTCAATACAATGTGAGCAAACGATAATCTATATTTAACAAAATATAAATATCAAAGTTTTGATTCAGCAAAATGTAAATGCCCAATTGTCTTGGTAAAGGTAAATTTTCAATTTAATAGTTTTTTTTTTTTTTTTTTTTTTTTTTTTTGTAGAATGTAAATATTCAGCAAAAATGGCAGACGATATTCAAACACAGTTTTAGTAATCCTTTCAAGTCAAAATCTCCACTGAATTTTAGTCAAGATCCGAATAAAATTTTATATATTACTTCGATTTGTTTCAAACGAAATCCAAAAGTATTCACCGATGCACATCCTTATTTTTTTTTAAACCTATTTTATTTCTTTATCTACTTTTTAATATTTGAACTGATTCAAATGTTTAAAGAAAACAAAAATAGTAATTGAACATCAGCGAAATATGATTAATACCAATTATTTTAAGAATCAATCCATGAAAGTGGAATTCATGAAAAAGATTGGTAAAAAATATTAACAGAATCTTTAAACTTGAAAAACAACAAATCAACAATAGGAAAACATTCGAGTTTTATCAAACACGTGATATTTCAGTATGTTTGCATAGTTCAAAAAACAAATGGATTCCACGCGATCAGAACCATTAAAAAATCTATCCTATAAATCTTAAGCTTCAGAAATAAAATCCAGGTTATTTTTGTTTCTCCATCAAATTGAAATATTCTGTTTTACTTAACTAAAAACCGATTTTTTAATAAAAAGTCATAAAACATTCTCCAAAAATAATTGAAAATCATTTTAACTTTTGAAGCAAATGCCATGATTTAATAATAATTAAAACCTCACAAAGATCGAAGTAATTTTTTAATATCAGAAATATTCACAAGATCTAAAGTTGATCAAAATTGTTTGAAGAGTATTTATCATTACATTAATCTTAACTTCAAAAAAAAACTTTTATTATGAAAATAATAAAATAAATTCAGAATCAATTCAGACAACAAATCTTCAATTTTTTCTTTATTATTATTAAATCCTATCAGTGTAAAAGAAAAAGATTGTAAAACTTCATTTCATTCATTTATCTTTATTTTTTAAAGTCTGTTATGAATTAAAAAGACTATTTATGGATTATTATCATGCAAACGATAAACAATCAATAATAAATATGGCTGAATGAATTCCAAACCTTTTACTTATATTTTTTAATCTGAAATACGTTTTGTAAATGAAATAATGTAGTTATTTAGCATGCATAATAATATCTTTAGCCTGAATTGGATATTCTTTCAATAACGTATAACAGTCGATCAGTTTATCCACCACACAATCTTTTTCAATTCCAAATACGTTTTGTAAATGAAATAATTTAGTTATTTAGCATGCATAATAATATCTTTAGCCGGAATTGGATATTTTTTCAATAACGGTAATCATAACATCTGATCAGTTTATCGACCATGAAATTCGCTACCACCAATCAACCGCGAACTGAAATTCATTGCAAAAAAACATTTAACGTTCCAAAACACTGCATAGAACACTTTTGCGCATCAATTTTGGTACATCGTAAATTTCAAAAAAAAAAAAAAAATGAAAATGGCATGCAATAACCCGTAAATAACATCCACAAGATATCCAGCAACATTCGCAGCACAGCAAAAAAGTCTTCAAAGTAATAAATGGCCGCCAACATTCAACTCCGTCTATACTGCAGAATAAATTTACCGCACAGATATGAAATGGAAATACTCAAAGAATATTTCGAGGGTATTTATGACAAGTACCACCAGACACAACAATTTTAGAAAGAAAAAAAAATATCCCAATCAATAAAACTTGGAACCCACGCAGGCAGGAATGATATTATGGAATTCCTCTTGTCGAGTTCGGCGATTACATCATGTGCACGTTCCGGCACTGTAATGCGATTCCACATGTCATGTTGTGTGAGATGTACCATGCGCAGAATGCCAAGAACGAAGGGGGAAATGACTTCATCCGGGTTACTTGGAGGTAAAGAGGATCTGTTTTAAGACATTTTTGGCAGCATTTCTGTTTAGATTCAACAGAAATTCAATGTCCCCAGTGTTTCAAAGATTATTCGAAATCTTGTATTGGAATAGTCTGTGTCAGGAGAAATAAAACGTTCGTTTATTGTAAATGCAATTTATTCTTAGTTTTTGAAATAAATTGATCGAATGCCCTAAATTGAATAAGTAAACCGGTTTGTACTGGCAAGAGAGCATATCATATTTCTTTCATTTTATAATTTTGCCTATGTATCACAAGTTGAATGGCGTGAGTTGCAATCTTTTCAACATCAGTTTTTTATTTTTCTCTTTTCCAAAATTACGATAATTTAAGGCTCTAATGGGTCAAATAACGTATAAATAGCTATATTCTGCTAAATTAAAAACCAAAATTAACTATAAATGCAATTTTTGAGGTGGGTCTTATGTGTCCCAGTGGTCTTTTTAATTGCGACACAATTGTCCCATGGGGTTCAGGTGCCCATATAAAATACAGTAAAAAGTTGAGTCTCTAGGTTTTATAACATTTTAGAACAATTTTATTGCAAGAAAACTCTTACCAATTACATATCTAACATTATTCACGACATTTCTATGTATTATATAACAGTATGTATTATATAACAGTTGCACTCTGCAAAACAGTTTTTTGCAGAATGCGACTTTATTCTTGGCACATTCATTTTTCGTTCCCGGCTTCTTTATCACTACTTTACTACTAAGATGTAGTAAAAAATTACACTAACACATGAATGTAATCACAGAAAAACATTGGGGCATGCACTTCAATAAATTCCTCATTTACTTATCCCTTTGGATGATTTAATAATATCGGTGGGACATATATACCCCGGTGGGGACCAAAGGGTTAAAATAAAGTACACACAAAAACATTAATACATAATCCATCCGCAACAAATGGTGTTTAACACGAATAAACTCGTGATCCGCCAAGCAATACTTCATGTATTCGGAATTTTTCATGTCTTCTTATGTATTAAAAATAAAAATGCAAGTACCCTTTATATTTCTTTGAATTTGCATTCAATTTCTAGTCCATCAGCAGTATAGGTAAATTAATAGAATAATATAAATGGGTATGATACTGTCTATATAAAAATTTGGTTATTATTAATATTAACAGGTTTGTTATTATTAATAACTAGCCGCCTTTGGCGACCAGCCGGTTCGCCAGTATTACCGCTCGCTACAATTTTCAATTAAATATTTCAAGTAACTGGTCTCTTAATAGATTCTCAAACAAAACATTTTTAATCTTCAAATTTTGATAGTCATACCAAACTTATACTGTTGTTTAGATCGTTTCGTTCAATTTTCTATATATGTTTTGCTAATTTGTTGTCATTTCCGGTAAAACTTCAACTTTAATTTAAAGTGGAAATGATGAAATTGCAATTAATATAAAGATATTTTTTAATAAAACCAAGCGTTTTATTTTATTTATCATCTTTATTGTTATTTATTCATTATTATTATTATTGAATATGAGTATTGCAAACAGAATCGCTCGGTATTCAAGTCTTATGTGAACTACAAAATATTTTTCATAATTTATGTAATATCTCAAAGAATAATTCAACAAAAATTTCTCAGATTCAGCATAAGATTCAGTTTTTAGTTTTGCTTTCAAAAGGATTGAAATGAAATCAATAATAATATTTTGTTCCGGCCTATAAATATATTTCAAAAATTATGAAGTCTAAATTTAATGCAGTAAGGTACCATATTCTGGACGTACCAAATTTTAAATAAATGAATGAATGTTTCTATTGTCTACGATCAACTAAGACTTATTTATGAAGTTTTGAATGTTAAAAATTCAGAAAAACTCAACATTTTCATAATCTTAGCCAATTAATCTTGAAAAACCTGCGTGATGATTGGCGTATTTTCTTTGAAACGATTGATGGAAATTCTAAAATTATCCTATTTTTTTATTGAATAGTGATATTCAAATTTTCATAAATCAGTCAGTTTAAGTGATTGATTTAGTTGATTGGAAATTAAATCTTTTTATTTAAAATTAGTGTTTCAAGAACATTTTGTTAATCGTGATTTCCACAGCAGAAGCTTTATATAAAATCAAAAATTCGTTATTTATTAGAGCATTTATTGAATCAAGTTACATAAAATATAATCATTTTCCATTTAGACCATTTTAGCATATCTGTGTCTTATTAAAGGTTTACAAATTAGCTGTGTGGCCCTGATTTGAAGGGATATCCTGTTCATATTAAACAAAACTTGCCTTAAAATAAAACTGATTTATTGGATTAATAATATAGAGAGTGTAAAAGATCATAAAATAATTTTTCTTGAATTTATTTTTTAGAAGAAAATAATACTTCTTATTTGTTTCATTTCCTACAGACGATTTCATTTCCAAAAAGATTTAACTTATTTTTAATTGGAGCTTTAATCAATGTGATGAAAACACTTAGAAAAAAGCTATTTTTTCCTTATGAATGCGAAACGTGCTCGTGCAGCTTAAATTTTATTTATATTTTGTAAGAAAAAAAATTGTTGAAAAATACAGTTAAAATATTTATTTAAAAATTCATTAAAAATAGAAATTTAATTTTAAGGTTAAAACCTTGGCATCATTTAAAAGATAAATTTTTGATCTTTAACTTCATGTAAAAGTCTTTTTTGTGCGGTAATATTTTCGGAAGTTATAGCAGAAACACACCAAAATTTCGTTTAGTTTTTAAATAAATAAAATACTAATTAAAAATTCGAAAAAATTACCCCCAGGTGCACATTCCCGACCTCCAAGGTATACACATGCCAAATATGGTAGCTGTAAGTTGAACGGTCTGGCCTGTAGAGCACCAAGACACACACACACACACACACATTGAGCTTTATTATAAGCATAGATAGATGACTGTTGAGTATTAATTATAACCGATTTTTCACATTGACCATAACAGATATAAGTTTTGGAACCGATACCTAATTATCATTGCAAGAAATCATTTTAGGTTTCAATATCAAACTTTTCTGCAATGCATAAACTTGATTAAACAAATTTATCCAAGTTTATAACTCCATATTAAAACAAATTCTTAAATATATATTTTACAAAAATTCAAAGATGTCGGTAATACAGGTTCAATTACAAAGAAAGCAAATCTATCTATAATATTAAAAAAAATCAGTAAATATTGCTTTTTATTCGCTCTGTGATTGGTAGATAGCAAGTCACATGACCAATGACATTTCAGGTTTGTTTTGTCAGTATTGTTAGAAATATTTAATGAAAATTTTTATTATGTTTTGGTAAGTATTTATATTACCAATTTGAGGTATACGATGCCAATTTGATTCGAAGCATTTTTTAATTAAATTTTTTACAATTTTAAAAAAATATTCTTTTGCGTAACTTTCAAAAATAGATTTCATTGTTGCCACGAAATTTAAATGTTTTCAGTATTTTTTTCAAAAATTAAATCATATAATTTTCTTCTGCTGTTAAAAGTAAAGGGAAAAATTCTATTTAATCTGTGTACGTCATTAATTGCATGAGAAATTAGAAAATGAAATCAAATTACTGCAAAAGACAACATGCGGTTTGAAACAGATTATCCAAATACTCAAGTTTTTTAAAAGAACTATAATATCATGGGATTCGACTTCATGAGGAAGGGTCATGTATACAACAAATAGAACAGGTGTAAGGCTATTAAAATAATAAATATTTAATTTATCTTGAGTTTGGTGATTAAAAAGATTCTGTTGATGAAATGATGAACAATGTTTGTTGCTTATCCCCCTTGGATTGAACACCATTCAACCAACAATTCAAACCAAAACAAGAGATCGTGGAAAGAGGGGTACAGTAGCTTTTGAGGGTAAGGACCCCTGATCACGCGAGGGCAGAAGTTTGACTTTATCTCATATGAAGCTGACACTCGCACACTCACTTGCACATCCCTTTTTACAGGAAGGCTCTTTCACACACTTCACAGATAGAACACAGGGTAGAGAAAAACCTTGCTCGAACCGGGACTCGAACCTGGGACGCCCAGATCACGGGGAAGACGCGCTCCCCTAGGCCAGGACATTAAGTTTTATATAAAAGATTTAATTGTAATTAATTACAACCAATAATTCCAGCGAACCAGTAGATCGTCAAAGGCGGCTAGTGTATAACAAAAGTCAATTTTCTAAATGTAATGGATAATGGCTGAATATTATTAATGTCCGTTATGCGAAAGCTTGAAATATCATTAGTATGAATCCATGAAATAAGACCATGAATAAAAAAAATCCGTAAAGATTTTCTGTGACCGTCTCAGATTACAATTCTTAGCCTCAGTTTGAAGTGTTTTCTCTCGATCCATATATTTAGAGCACCCAAGTTAAAGAGAAGAGAATTTCATCCATAAAAATAAACTCACAGAAAAACAAAGAAAGAATACGCAAAGTCATTTTTATGCGTATTGCAAAATGAACCATGAATATTTATAGAGTCAGAGATTTAGAATGACAGTAAAATGAATGCTTACTTTCCGGCATTTGGCATCGCTTCCCTGTTATCATCCTTCTTATTTCAGAAAGAAATTCAACTAAAAAGTGGATTTTCTTTATAATGTATTTTTTTCATAATGTTAAAAATAATCAAAGTCAAAATTATACAAATAGTATTTTATCATACGAAATTCTTAACTTAGATATTTCGATCATTCAGTTCTGTAAATTCCTTCAAATTTAATTTAAAATTATATGATATACTTGTAGAAATATTACTCGATCATCTATATATACTATTAAAATTAATATAACTTGTTTAGTAACATAAAAAATTTCAATTTTTTTTTTTTTAAATAATCGTTGGTTGTTTATGTGATTTTTTTCATAAATTCGACTTTCAATACCTTTGAAACTTGAAATCTATATTTTAAGATTGCATTGTAACATTTGAGTATAAATTAAAATGAATGTATCAGTAATATTGTTTTAAGCCTGTAAATGAATACAGGCTTAAAACAATATTACATATTATATTATATATAATTATAAAATGAATTGCGCTAAACATAAACACCAAAAAATAAAATAAGAATTACTAATTGAGCAATAAAGTGAATAAATTTATATAAAAAGTGCTTGAAATATCAAAAATATTATAAAATGTTTACATAAAAAATAATAAATGTTCGATACCACAAACGCTAAAATTTAACATTTTCGCTGAAATGTGTCATACCTGATATATTTCTGGTTACCGTATTTTACTGCTATATATATAAATAAATAAAAAGTTCTGACTTTTTTTTATATGACGAAAATGGATGGATTTCACATCAATTCACGGGGGGGGAGGGGGAGAAAATTCTAAGCTGAAACGAAATCAACATTGCAATACTTCTTTAACAACTACGTTACAACTCGATACATTAGCAATTACTGAAAAACAGTACTTTCATGGGTTAACAGTCAACCACAAGACTTTTAATTTCTAAATGGACTTTTAATATCAGCTTATTATAAAGTTGAAATTGGAAAAAAGAAATAAAAGGGGGAAAAAGCGTTTGCTTGCCACCAATAATTATCGGTCGATCTTTTTTATCGAATTAAGCTTTTTTTTTCCCCCTTCCCAACTCAGTTTTAGAAACGTAGGTGTATTTTTATTGATCGAATGCATCCCACACATGGTCCAATAAATAATCTTAATAACAAAAATAAAAAGAATAAGGGATGGGGGGAAAAAACGATACGGGAAACAACCCTCGAAGTTTGGAAAATAACAGGGAGGGGGTAAAAAAGTCCAAATTGTCCAAAGAACAACCGTAAAAGCACTCCTTTCTGAAACCTATGATTACTACATACCGGGAAATTATAGAGGAATTTAGATGATTCCACATAGTAACCAAGATTCCAGAGTAGCAATTAAGGAATTCCACCCCCGTCCAATCCGCAAACGATTTCGTTTCTCTCCCTTTTTTAGGTTTTTATGTTCCTCTTTTCATAATCGCAGAGCAAATAATTCATCTTCATGGTTCTATCAATTTTATTTTTAAACACAGTGGGAAAAAAAGCGAAAAAGAGCTATTGTTTGGAAAACTGGATTACCTGAATATTCGAAGAAATTATGCATTATCTCCTGAAGATTTTTTTTTTATTTGAAATGGACATTTAAATTTTATTCTTTTTGTTGAATTATAAATGGGGTTACACCCATCTTTAAATATTCAAAAGACTGTGCCTATTTTTATTTTCTCATATATGAAATATGCATAGACAAAATATTGCAACCGGTATTAAAAAAATATGTCACCAATGAAACTGATAAATTTTTACAACTCAGACTCCCACGATTTTGAAAAAAAAAAAAAAATTAATAAATTATGTTCCTCTACTTATATGTGTGCATGTTGATATAAGTCGAAATCAAAATAGTGCATTTTAAAATAATATGTATATATCACAACAAAACAGTAGATGCTAACAAATTTTAAAAAATATCAATATAATTGTTGTTATAACATAAACCTGAGAATATTACTTTTTTTTAATAGTAAACTTGATTCGAGAGAGTCATAATGACTGATTAATACATTAGTAATTCACCAAAGATGATTAAATATCAATAGACGAACAATGTGAGTGCAAACGCTACTAATTAATGATGTGTAAAAATCCATTGACGAATAATGTTCGAAATACCACCACTAATGAAGAATGTGCGCAAATGCTGCTAATGAAGAATGTGCGCAAATGCTGCTAATGATGAATGTGCGCAAATGCTGCTAATGATGAATGTGCGCAAATGCTGCTAATGATGAATGTGCGCAAATGCTGCTAATTTTGAATGTGCGCAAATGCCACTGATGATGAATGTGCGCAAATGCTGCTAATGATGAATGTGTGCAAATGCCACTGATGATGAACGTGCACAAATGCCACTAATGGATAATATGTACAAATAGCACTGATGATGGATGTACGCAAATGTTGCTAATGAAGAATGTGCGCAACTGTCTTAATGAAAAAGTACGCAAATTGCACTTAATATATCGCTCAATAGTTGCGCAAATGCCGGTAACAAATAAAATGCGCAGATGCGACAATGTGCAACTGCCAGTTTACCAAAATAATACACATGAAGTACAAATGAACGATTATCATATTTCTGACCTACATCCAATCGACATAGACACAGCCGAAATCCTCAATTACAAAAGATCCGACTCCCCAAACTCAAAGCAATAAAAATAACTACAAAACATCCACAAAAAATGTGCACATAAATTAAATAACTTTAACTCCAGTGGTTAATAGTATACTTCAAAGCTTCATTATTCAAATTAATAATTAGAACTGTATAAATTCATCAATTACCGGGAATATTCAAAATGTTGAACAATAAATGAAAAAGAGAACTGAACGTTTTAATTGATATTTACAAGCATTTTCTTCTACAAGCTGCACTCAGCTGGTCATGAGCTATATACGTTATGTTTTATATATCTGCACAAAAAAAAAAATATCTATAGGAATGAGATTTGGTGAGTTCGAGAATGGGACTCATCGTTCCTCTGCGCATTATTCACAACGTTTTTCTTCATCAGAATTCCGCAAAGACAAGCCTCCAACTAATTTGTGACTCATGTTAATTAATTAGAATTAAATTAAGGCTTTAAATAATTTATATTATTAATTGATTTAATCTATTAATAACTTACATGATATTTGTTCAAAGTATGCATACATTTTAGTATCATGTATTTTTGAACTTAAAACATTACTGGAACGCATATGAAATTGCTTTAAAGCTACACAGATTAACTCAATTTCAAAACATAGCCATATTTCAGTAAATCTTTATGTATAATAACTCCACAAATTGTTGCATACTTTTAAGATACTATGTATTTGTGTATGTATACAGGAAGCTATCCATAAAAAATTGTTTCAAAGTTACAGCAATAGTGAGAAAAATCTATTTAAAACCGGACATATAACAGAAAGCGGTCCAAGTAAAATTCTTTCAAAGTTACAGCAGAGAGAATAGATGTATTTAAAACCGGACAATTTCAAGCCAACCTGAATCTTAAAGCATACAATTACATAAATAACTACAAAATGCTATATACTTTTGAGATATCCTGTATTTGCAACCCAATGAGGAAAATATAACAAGAAAGGATATATATAATATCGTTTCAAATTTACAGCTGTGAAAATAAATCTATTTAAAATCAGACAACTTAAAACAAACACGAATATTTACACTGTTCATTTATATAAATAAACATTAGCCAAGTGTGAACTAAAGATTCCACATACCCACAAATGAAACGACACACTACCCCTCCCCAAAAGTTCCATAATCCATGCAAATACCCCCCCCCCTAAAATTCGTCACACGTAACTCTACCGGATTACCCAGAGCGACAGAGAAACATTAATAATGACAACATTCATAAATGTGACAAACGCAAACCACATTCAGCCAAGCGCGCCAACATGGCGCACGTAATTCATGTGAACCACTTGGGCGACGCAATCAAAACGGCTCATCGCAAACCCCTCAAGTGCCATCAAAGACGGGAGCAGGGGGGTGCAACTGACATTCAAGTGCCGGCCAATTCAACTTGACCACTGGTTGAAATTGGAATGGAAGCGGGGTCGGTAAGTTTACTCGTCACCTGACGTAATTTGACATCGCTCGTGGCAAGTGGGGCGTGAAAGATTCTGGCGAGTAAAGGTTACGGTTGTGGTTAAGATGTCTCGCCCATTATAAATGTACTTTTGCTTCGTTAAATATCAATGTAAGGAAGGATTATTAATTTTCAACAGCTTTGGAATGATTGGCAGGTTCAAGATGGAGATTAAATAAAAGCTTCAGTGTTAGAACAGACACGATGTGCATTAAGTATAGATAGAGTAAAGCATCTAAAACTGAAATTGTTCTTTAAAATACAATTAATAAGACTGTATTATTCGCTGAATTAAGTTAAAAATCCATTCATTTAATATTATACAACTGAAAAAAAATGTTAGAGCTTAATTAAAAAAAAAAAAAAGGTTTTTTTTAATGAAAAATACCGTTTACAAAATATTCAGCTAACTAAACAAAATAATAGCTTATCGCAAAATAAAATTAAATATTCATTTCAATTATGATAATTTTTTTCCAATGTTTGAAATAATTATTTCTATGCATTTAGATTATATGTATAACTTTCGGTTTAATTATTTTCTTTTTTTATACTATTAAAATTCGTTTTAGAATTTCAATTATAAAGGAAATATATTTCATCTAAAATCATTGCGCAAATATTGAGAATAATATCAATTATTTGCTAAATTAAACTCAAAATATTTTCTTATGTTTGATGTATTGTGTATATTTTTATGTAAAATTATTAAAGAGAATAGAATTTTTGTTAGAACAATTGAGAACTGAAATGAAATCGTCTGCAAAACATTTCGTTTATCTAAAAAAAATATCATTCGCAAAAGTAAATATTTATTCCAATTATAATTTTTCTGAGCGCATGACAATATTTTTTTATTCATTATTTCCATTTGTTTTATAAAAATCGTTTAATTTTAGTTTTTCTGTCCTATTTTTATAAAAAAAAAATATTCTGTATTCCGATTGTTATGAATAAAATAATAATAAAATGTTATAATGTTGATGACTATTATTTCGATACAAAATGTATTATTATTCTATTAGAAAACTGAGTTGAACTGTATTTGAATACTTTTGAAAGCCTATTCAATTTTCTCAAAATTTAAATCATATATTTAGACATAATATTTTTAGATAAAATACTACCTATATCAACTTCTAATTCTATATTGACTTTAATATAATTCTGAAATTTTAAACTTCACAAAATTTACTTATAAAACAATGCGCCAAAATAGTATGGAAAGATTTTATTTTTATTATTACATTCAAACGATTCACTATTTTTATTTTTTTTAGTTCGTTTTTATTTGTGGAAAAATAAAAAAAAATAAAAAAATTTAATTATAAAAGCCAAATTCATTTTGAATTTATCTTATTTTTCCCTCTTAAAATATTTCAGTAAATTTATAGGTTATTTTCTCAAATTTAACGATAAAATGAATACTTTAAAAATAAATTCTTTAACATTAATACAATTTCGATCAAAATTTATAAAGACATTAAAATGGATTCATGCGATATTCTAACAAAAACACTAAGTACGAATCATTTTTCTTCTATTAATAAAAATCAATAATTCTCATTTATTTAAAAATATTTATTTTATTTTATTCAAAATTAGTTATTTAGTTAAAAATTACACTTACTACTTCCAAAATAGTAAGTATAATAATAATAATTAGTAAACGTAAAATAGGGTAAAGTACAGTAAAATAGTGAATGTAATAGTAATATCATCAATTCCGAATATACTAGCTTTAATGCATGCCAAAATTTCAAAAATTGGGGACGAATTACTTGGAAAATTATCCTCGACATTCACACATGTCAACGCAAAATTATTCATTTTATATCAAATATCGAAACAGAGTAGCGAAAATAAGTGTATGCGTATTGAATAACCTCCTCCCAATCGATTGGATACAAAGTCTCGTACAAATATACAATATTTCTGTCAAGACCATATTCGAAATTTCATTTAT
>JAPMOR010102536.1:306626-317716 GCA_026543865.1 Argiope aurantia | reverse complement strand
TACGTATTTTTTCTGCATTTCTATATGGCTACGTATTTTTTCTACATTTCTATATGGCTACGTATTTTTTCTACATTTCTATATGGCTACGTATTTTTTCTACATTTCTATATGGCTATGTATTTTTCTATACAGCTATGCATTTTTCTATATAGCTATGCATTTTTCTATATAGCTATGGATTTATGTGTTTTTTTTTTCTATATGGCTGTGTGATTTTCTATATATCTATGGATTTTTCTATATATCTATGGATTTTTCTATATATCTATGGATTTTTCGATATATCTATGGATTTTTCTATATATCTATGGATTTTTCTATATTTTTATATAGCTAATCTCAGTAATTTCAGTAAAAAAAATTCCGTAAGAAATATTTAAAATTTTGAGATTTATTAAAATCTAGAAGTGAATTTTTTGGTAATAATAATAATTTTTCTCTGAAAAGTCAAAGGGAGGGAGGGGAATATGAGAAGAAATTAATGGCAATTGCCAACAGAATGAATCGTTAAAATTTAAAGAAAAGCTTGTTAAATGTATGATTCAGAGAATTCATCAAATGAGTGAGCTATAAGAAGACATGTTGTTAAAAAAACATTCTGTTTTCCGTTCAAAAATCCAACTGAAAGCTTGCTTTTTCTGAAATAACCACAATGTCGTGCTGCCATCTACTGGTAAAATATTAAAACAATCATTAGAATATAACGGCAAGTTAAAATTGAACTGTTAACTACAAACTGAAAATGGATCAGAGGTTTACAATACCTTTCAGTAACCAAATAAATGCGGAATTTATTTTTTCAAAGTCCCTCAAGTCCTCCTTTTTAAAATCAAGCAATGACAATAAATACAAATCGAAGGCAATACAAATACTCACATTGTCATTTTTGAAAAAAAATTCATAATAAAGCGAATAAAATTCTATTTTTATTCCATAGAAAATTACACATCGACCGAGCCAGAGGAAAGATTTGGATTGGCGAGTATACATGTTGAACACATTTAACTGGTTAAATATCTCAAACACTGAAACAAGCTTTTTGTAAGCCATTTTCTAGTAAATAATCATTATTTCTTAATTGTTAAAGAATTTTCATGAAAAAAAGATATAAATCTCGATTGCGTTTTCTTTGAATTTCAATATTGAAAATTAAACATTTTATCGTTTGAGATTTAACAAATTATTTATGCTCAAAAGGCTTACTGAATATTTTAAAAAATAAGATATTTTCTCACAATTTGCATACAAAAGGATAAGAAAAATGATTATCATATTTTCATATTTTTAAAAATACGTTGATTTTGAACAGTGTTTACTGTTTCAAATCTCAAAAATGTAAAAAACTTTTTAAAAAACATTTTTGTAACAAGATTACGTTTACTATTGAAATTTAAAATCAAAAATATAATATTAATTTATCATAGATAAATGCATTTAGCAATATTTTGTATGACATTCACTTTTGAAACTAATAAAAACAGAAAAAAAAAACATTTAGCAAAGAAATATCTGCATTTGCTAATAAATTTTTTAAATCAAATAATGAGTTGTGAAATATATTCAATTTTTAACATGAAAACATTATTAGAATGGCTCATTATGCGATTTGAAAATTGGCACATACAATGCAACATTCCTCTATGAAACGTTATGAAATTTAAAAATATTTTTTTCCAGGAAAAATGCGTAAATGCTATATCGAAAAACACTATTCAGACGTGAAATAGTGGGAGGGTGATTATAATTAAAGTTTAAGTTTCAAAACGCTATAAAAAAAGAACCACTAATGAGAATGACGTCAAATTTGAATGGCATGTTATTGAGGAAGGCGGAAAGCGTATGACAGAAGAAAAAATTTAGTTTCAAATTTTAGCAACAGATGGCGCTGTAAGACAGAAGCTGTATGGCAGAAGATGTAAATTAAAATACCTGTTATGCGCACGACACATTTCAGTGTTATAAAATCGCCAGGATGATTGTGCAAAAATAGCTCTGCAAAAGTTCAGGACACTAAAGGGCATAAAAGAAGACATTGGTCCAATAAGTGCTGTGGGTCTCAAGAAAATGATGCAAAAATTCGAATCGACAGGTTTATTTGATATGCAGTCTGGTTGAGGGAAAAAACGAGTGCATTCGATGGTATTTGAAGAAATGGCCACAGCATTACAGGAGGGGTCGGCCGGTGGTGAGCACGAGAAATTGCCCGAACATTGGACAGGCCTACGAGCACGATGCTGAAAATTGTACGAAACATCCTGCAATGCTATCCATACAAAATTGGCCATGTGCAGGAGTTGCTTCCGTCTGACCAGCCAGCAAGGCAGACGTTTGCGTTAGAATTTCTTGCTCGCGTGGAAGTGGATAATGAATGGCCGTGGAAAATTTTGTGGATAGATGAAGTTCATTTCCATTTGACCGGGTAGGTCAATACCCAGAATTCTCGAATATGGGCAACAGAAAATCCACTGATAACGCACCCCGTACCACTTCATCCTGAAAAGGACACGGTGTGGTGCGGTTTTACGGCATCATTCATCCTACAGCCATATTTTTTCGAGCAGACGGATGCTTCCTGTACTGTTACCGCTCCCGTCACTGGTCATCGCTATGCTTATCTTTTGCGCAACCACATCATTCCAGCTCTACAACAGCGCAAATGTGTGGATGGAATCGTTTTTTTTTTTTTTTTTTTTGTTTTTTGCAAGATGGCGCCGCTCTTGTGCACATCCCGTGAAGCGGCTGCTGAGGCGCCTTTTCGGAAATGCTCGAATTATCAGCCATCATTTCCCTACAGCCTGGCCGCTCCAATCACCTGCTCTTATTCCGTGTGACTTCTGGCTGTGGGGTTATCTGAAAGATGTTGTGTTCCGTGCTTCAATTGCAAATTTAGCGGTATTAAAGGCATGAATTTCGCAACACATTCTGAGCATCACCCCGGAGACACTGCGATCCATTGTGGAACATGCTGTTTGTCGCTTTCAACTTGTTGCACATAACGGTGGACCCCATATTGAACATGTTTTGCGCGTCTCGCGACATTTCCGAACTTCTTTGATGAATGGTTCTTATGCGGTATGTCGCCGCAAAATTCTTGAAACCAATTTGTCTCTTTCGATGCGATATGTACTGTCATGCAAATAAAACAACTCAACAATTCTAATCTGTCAATGCGTTTTAATGTGTAACTTACGACCTTAGCCGTTGTTTTACGAATTATTTCTCGTCGTGATTCTGTCGCTTACAGCGCCATCTGTTGCTAAAATTTGAAACTGAATTTTTTTTTTTCTATCATATGCTTTCCGCTTTCTTCAATAACATGCCTTTCAAATTAGACATCATTCTCATCAGTGTTTCCTTTTTTATAGCGTTTTGAAACTTAAACTTTAATTATAATCACCCTGTACAATGATAGTAGTTGACTACTGCACTTACTTTCGATATGAAGGGTGAAAGGTGCGTAGAAATAATATACCTTTAATAAATCTTTTATAACTTTTCCGATACTTATGCGTCGCGGGAGGCATGTACGAACTAAACGGCAAGTAAATATCGCGTGTACCGTGACTAAAAGTTCATTATTTTAATATCGTAATACATTTATTTACTGTTGATTAAGAAATAAAGAGCGTCAATATCTTATATGAATACAAATACAAGAATATATATATAAATAAACTCATAATATTTGTTTAAAAATCAAATTAAGCATAGCGAGTTCTATTGTACCTGTTAGACAACTTTGGCGACAAAGATTCCAAATTGGCGATAGCTCTGTCTCTTTCGTGCTTCATTTCACTATATTGGCGAAGTGCGGATTCACGCTGTTGAACAGCAGCAGCGTTTTCTCGAAGCACGGAATCGCGTTCCTTTAGCGCCAACTGCAAGCCAAGCTTTAAATTATTCGTAGTGCCATTATCGAGTTCAGCTGATCCTGAAAAAAAGAGAAATTAATCAATAAATGAAATACGCAATCTATACTTTTACCAATTATTTTTTACCATTTTAAACAAACAAAAAAGAACTTATAAACGTTTTATAATTTAACTATTAGTAGTTTTGATACGTTTCTGCAAATAATAAAACAGCTATGACTAAGGGTTTCAAAATTCTAATAACAAAATGAAAAAAAAAAAAAAAAGTTCTAAAGGGGAGAGTTCGCATTTCTGATGTTACACTGTGTTTGTTACAATGTTTCAAAATATTTCATTTACATGAAAAATTGTGAAGCAATGGCTTTCCTTATTGCAGCAAAAGAACTTTTAAAATTGTTTTCCAAAGCTTTCTAAATCATGTTGTTTTCTGTACACAAAAATATCTTATACAAAGCCTGCAGAAATAATTATTCAATTTTTGCAATACTTCCATAAATGCATCCTCGCCAGTTAGACGGCGAGTGAATTTCAAATCGCCCCACTATCAGATAATGCCATCTATATTTTAGAAAATACACTAAAACTGAATAGAACCTGAACTACAACATTAATTTAAAATGTACTTAAGTTTATTTTGGATGGTGCGAAATTTGAAATGTTTGCTGTAAAATCGTTGCATCCTGTTAAAAAAAAATGAATCCATATTTTATATCGATGTTTTTTTAACAAATAATTACAAAAAATAACTTTTTTAAAGAATAAAAAGAACCAAAATAAATTAACTGCTAAAAAATGAAACGGCTTTTCTGCCGTTAAGAAATAAGAAATCTTAAGACCGAAAACACCCAGATCATCTCTAAATGATTAACCAGATATAAGCGTACGACGTGTACACACGCCTATCCAAATCATCATTTAGTACGGTCGACGTGTAATTTTTTTATTTAATAAAAATGAAATCTTCTTCACTTTACTATGAATTGCGTAAAATTTAATATGCAAGAAATTGAATTGTTTCGACGTGCATATACATAATCAATTGATTTTGATTACCAACCCGCGAGGGGCTTAAAAATAAATTCCGCAGTTAACTGATTAAGCCCGCGGAAATGTTATTCCCTCGATTCTCTAACATAATCTACCATTATTTATTAACTCGATTCTCTAATAAAACCCATCATCATTTATCCCTCGATTCTCTAATAAAACCCATCATCATTTATCCCCTCGATTCTCTAATAAAACCCATCATCATTTATCCCCTCGATTCTCTAATAAAACCCATTATAGTTTATCCTTTCGATTCCTTAATATAAACCCAACATTATTTATCCCTTCGATTCCTTAATATAAACCCATCATTATTTATCCCCTCGATTCTTTAATATAACCCATCATTATTTATTCCCTCGATTCTCTAATATAATCCATCATTATTTATCCCCTCGATTCTCTAATATAATCCATCATTATTTATCCCCTCGATTCTCTAATATAATCCATCATTATTTATCCCCTCGATTCTCTCATACAAAATGCATTGCCTCAATTCTTTAATACAACCCATTATAATTTATTCTTTCTATTATGTAATATAATCCATCAAAATTTATCTAATCTATTATTTAATATAATCCTTTATCTCCTCGATTCTCTAATATAATACACCATAATTCACCAAGTTGAGCATTTACATTCGTATTATAGCAAAAGGATTCGAGTATATCTTACAAATCGATTAAGTCCAAAACAGTGGCACAAATCATATAACTTGCATCTTACGCTTCATAATTTATTTCATTCTCCTAAAGTATGGTTAAATATAATAAGTTTAGTTTTCGAACGTTTAGGACGGATTTTCTCGTTACACAAAATTTATTCAGCTGGGCAGCATGACGTTTTTGATAAACAGAAGATTGAGATCAATTTTAAGGTCGATTTGAGATTCAATTTGTGTCTGCAATTTTAATTTTTAATACTCCCAATCCCTGTAGAGACAAAACGAACTTAAGTAGCTGTTCTAATGCGAACACGTGACCTAAAAAACGTTCTTTTCCAGACGTCCGTTCGAAAGCCTAATAAGCCGAAGAAGACGATTCAGAGAATATTTGCATATCATTACTTACAAGGATAAAGCACTCTTTCTTTGAACTCCAGGTGGAACAACTTTTATGGAGTTAGAACCAAATCTTGAAATCTTAATATCGTCTGGAGAAAGTTTTCATGGTATTTTTTTTCTTCCATCCGGAGTTAAAAGCAAGTAAATTAATTAAAATAAATTTAAAATTTGTTAATGATTCTTAAGATACATAAAATAAACCTGGGATAATATAATAAGTTAATATAATAATAATTTTAATTTTTTTTTTATTTTCTCATATACAAAGTATATAGAAAGTACAGATAAATCGCCAACAATTTTGAACTCAAGATTCTCACGAACCTATACGTTTTAGACCTCCCTGAATTCGAGAAACACGTTTTTGGAAAATGTCCGTCAGTCTCTCTATGACAAAGAAAACTCAAAAACAACTAGAAGTCTGAAATTTGGTATACGGTCTTTATACCAAATTTGCAGATTTATGCCAAATTTTGAGCAAAATCCGCTTGGAGGAAATCTGTCCATCAGTCCGGCTGTTTGAATATAAGTTAATACGATAACTGCAAAACAAAGAGCTAGATGGATAAAATTTGGTACATAAATTCAGTATTTACATTGTAAACACCTATTAAATTTTGAGCCAAGAGTTCACTGTCTGCCCGTTTGTAATTTCAGACACATGTAAGCGCGATAACTCAAAAACACAATGACTTAAATATATCAAATTTGGCACGTAATTTTGTTAGAATTACTCCACTTTTATGCCAAATCTTTGTTTCAGTCGGTTGGAAAGAACGCATCTGAAACCCAAATCTGCTTTTCGGATATTATTGACAGCATTCCAAGGCTCAATCGCCAAATAACTCGCCAAGGATAAGAGATAGATTCAGTAAAAATGCTAAATTCACGACAAAGGTTGAAATTTCAAAAATATTGTACGCCAATGCCATGCAAAGCGTTTACTGGGATAACATGTTTGTTAGAGTATGCGAGAAAGTTTTGAGGAGACAACTCCCGCCAATTTTTCTATAAGTTTCACTTTTTCAAAACTTCCTGTCAAACGTCCTCCCGCTGGTGTGGCGTGGAGAGGGAGATGCCAGCTCAAGTGTCGTCCTCGTCATCTGACCGCGGTTCAAAATTACGAGATTCATCCCAAAATAGCTCTAGTATTGCTTTAAAACGGGATGTTAATATAACTAAACCCCCCCCCCCCCCTCCTTGACCGTCTCTTGCAGTTTTCTGGGGTGCTTGGATGCCTGTCTGGTTTACCGACAAATTGTCGGCAAACTGGACAAACTGTACTCAAAAAATAAAAATGTTAATAATTCCAATTAATAATTAAAGTTAATTAATAATTCCAGTTAAAATAAAAAAAATTCCAATTGGAAAAAATGTACCAATACCAGAGAAAAAAGTTTAACAGATAATTATGAAACGTTTTCCTGTATTTATTATTTTATAATTATCCTGTGTATTTTCTAGTTTATTGTTCAAAACTCGACTTAATGGAAATTAAAACTAATAACCCCGTTTAATAAAAATACCGAAAATATCCTTAAAAAATCAGATAAAATATATCTCTAATGATATATTTCAATCCTTCCAAAAGAGCGAAAATTTTATTAAAAATATATTCTATATATTAAACATGTACAAAGCTAAGGCGTTATTATTTTATTATTATTTTTCAGTTTAGAATATATATTTAAATGTATGCGAACAAAAATTTCAGTCTTTGCCTTTTGCTTTCTCGCAATTTTATAATGTAATTTATAAATTTCTATTTAAAGAGTCTTTTTACAATGACTCCAAACTTTTTAAGACTTTGCTAAAGACTTGAGAGTATAAATAAAATTTAAACGGTTTTAACTGTTACTTACATTTCTCTTCGATACAGAAATCGATACAGTGATTGATTTTACACTTTTATCTCTATAAATGAAATAACATAATGAATCCCCCCCCCACTTGAAACTTATTTTTAACTGTCGAAGCTTCCTATTTCAACTCTAGAACATTGATGTCCTATTATTCAATATTTTCTCACTAGATGGTGCCACTACAAAACACGCCTTCACAAACGTTAGCTTCAGAAAGGTGTTCATGTCAATTCGCCTTGTCTTCACCGGTTAGTAGCAGTGGAGTCACGTTCTTCATCGTCGGGGTAGTTTGAGGCAATTCGTGGAAAACTAGTTTTTACGCACACCTCCCGTATTTCCTGTTCATTGTAACCCAAAGCCGTATTCTCGTTGGATCGCATTCCCCCCCCCCTCCCGCTTTTGTTGCCGTTAGAATACAAATCTTGTGGGCGCTTTGCTTCCATGCCACCGCATGCAACAGGTTGGAAAGTGATCCTGTGGAAGTCCTTCCGTTTTATGAGTGAGTGGTATTTGAGTAAACCGTTTTCACAAGCGAGTGAAGGCGGTTTGAAATGTGAGTAAGCAGAAAGCGTTGAAATTCCATTTTCATTAGCCGGAAATTTTAACGTTCCGCCAGGTGCATCCAATTTAACTCACCGTGTTGCACTGCAGTAGCTACAATAACGTTAAAAATAGTGACACGTTTTGATAGAAAGTCGTAGAATTACAGCAAAAAGGAATTAATAATTACCTGTTCTACGACAAAACCTATTACTCGGGGATTTTTTTTTCGGGAGGGGGGATTAATATCTGAAAAGTTGCACTTCATTTTTATTTTACATTCACAACGACAAATAATTCGGATCGGAGCTCCGATTTAACTTTCCGTGATGCACTGCAGTAGCTATAATTAACGTTAAAAGTAGTGACACGTTTTGATATAAAGTTGTAGAATAACAATAAAAAGCAATTAATAATTACCTGTCCTACGACAAGACCTATTATTCGGGGATTTTTTTTCGGGGGGGGGGGAGATTAATATCTGAAAAGTTGTCCTTAATTTTTTATTTTTTCATTCACAAAGATAAAGAATATTGTAATCAATAAATCCTTGCCTCCTCCCATCGAAACTTCGGTATATTTTAATACTTTAAGCAAGCATGGATCTTTAAAAAAGAAGGAACTATTTTAGAAAATAAATTTTTGACTAAACCCTTTAAAGAGAAATGTTAGGTATGTCTAAATTCGCGTAAACACGCTAACTAAAAAAACACGATTTAAATGGATGAAAGTTGGATTACCTCATATTCGAACAGATGAATTTACTCAGAACAGATTTTAATCAAAATGTTACAGAAATTTGCAAATTTGTTGAAAATACTGTTAACAAAATGGCAGCCGTCTAGCTCAAAGCGTTTTTGAGCTATCTTTGCCACAGACGGACATTTTACAAAAATGTCTTTTTCGAACTCAGAATGGTCTCAAACGTGGAGATTTGTCAAAGATTCAAGTTCGAATTTGCTGACGATTACAATGCTTTCTCTATACTATATATACGAGAAATTAAAGTTTATGCGGGGAAGGGGGTAACACCTTTATGCAACAGTATATGACAAAGTCCTGGGGACAGCACGACCTCTGGTTATGCCGCCACCAGATGCGATCCTGGAGAAAACTCCCTAATTTGTGCTAATGTACATTGGGCCATTAACCACCTGTCATTCCATCGCTAATGTTACCTGGACGTTTGAGAAAACCCCTTAACACTAAACATACCAACACTTAAAATTTACCTATTTCTACCATAGCGGTCAAATGGTCTTACGTTGAAAAGAATCTGTAAAAGATTTAGGCACTGATCGTTTTGTATTTGTTCTTTCTTTTGGTTGTTCACGGGCTTCTCGAAAATCAGCGGCAAGTTCTACTGCTAAGTGGAGTAAAAAATATTGTCTCGAGATATTTTCGCCTGTCGATTGCTTGTACAAAATACAGGCATTTATGTCAGCTAAATCAATATGGAACTAACTGAATACAATCAATTGAATAAGCATTACATCATAATTTCTAATCCAATAACCTTATAAAGCAATAAATTGTTCTGCCGATCAAATGATCGGTTGTGATAGATAACGGTATATGATAAGTATTACTCCAAATAAACAAAATACAAATAAAAAATTATAGAATATTAACTGTATATAATTCTTACAAAAAAATCATAAAGTCAAAGGTGCAAAAGTGATAAGATAATATGCGCATTTCCGATGCAAAAGTTCATAATCGGTCATTTGACCGGTTATAGTATGCTTAGTGTTAATATATTCGAAAGCTGATCCCCACCCCCACCCGAATCATTTTCGGAGCAAGAAATTCTTTATAAAACAAAACAAAAATAATCCTTTTAAACTTAGGGCATAAAATATTTTCAAAGTATTTTTGCTTTTAAAAATACAAAAAAAAAAAAAGTTTTAATGCCTTCACATTTTTTGGAAGTCCACGCCCGTCCCTTCTTTCGCAATAGAAAAAATTTCGAGACACTCGTAATCTACAAATCCTGAAGCATTTGGAATACCAGAAGCAAACCATACTTTGAAATACTCTATCCAGTGGAATGCCATTATGAGCCCTCCCACTAGTACCTCGAGGGGTGATGGGGAGTCCTTTACTTTCCGAACCCCCAACGCTCACGAAGAAGGCGTTGCATTCCACGCCAACAGATAACGTTCTAAGAATTTCGTGGCACCAGCAGAAAAGCTTATGTTAAGCCGGAACGGCTTCGGATCGTTTGTTTACGATTTAACACTGAAAAGACAGGAGAAAAATGTCTGAATTGGGGACTCTTCTAAAGATGAGACGTTGGTGAAAGAGATTTTGCATAGAAATAATACGTTACTCATCTATTTTTTTTTTTTGAAAAGATTTTTATTTCACTTTTTTCCTTTATGTTTATTTTATTAGTAAAATTACAACGGTTAGAACATGCATCCATTTTTTGAACATTAGCACAAGTGCGGGATCATTTTGATCCCAAATTGTCAGGCACTTGCTGTTTATCATGTTAGCTATTAGTATAAAAGTAAAATATAATCATCATAAAATATGATCAAAAAATAAAATATATTTTTTAATACAAATATGTTCTATTTGAAACAAAAATGCGATTTTTAATACGAAAAATCAAAGCTGAGACATTTTTTTTCATACCTTCATCTGCATTCATTTCCCATTTCATTCATATAAAAAATTCTTTTCTTC
>JAPMOR010102536.1:287747-302499 GCA_026543865.1 Argiope aurantia | reverse complement strand
TTAGATTATTCTTTCTCTACGATTTCTTAACTGTAGCAAAAGTTGGGCCATTACATTAGACAACAGATGTGGATCACAAATGATTCATGCGGTAGCCAACGTGTTAATAAAAATTGTCATGTTCATACTTACAAGACTGCAGAAATAGAATGTAAAAAATGTCCAAAAAAAAAAAAAAAAAAGGTAGAAAAACTCCTTATTCAAAAGTGTTATAACGTGGAGTTTCGCCAAAATATCAAGGTCGAATTTTTCAACTATCAGAAATTTTTGTCATCATATACGTATAAATAAAAAAAAATGCATAAAGAGTTTTTTAATTCAAATTTATAATCTAATTAGTCCAAGAATGTTCTTGAAATTATCAATCCTTTTCAAGGATTTTTTTTTGCATCCTACAATTTAAGATCCTCTATTGAACTAGCAATTAATATCAAAGACAGAGTAAACGGTGCAACAAAAAACGCTGCCAAAAATAAAGCACATGTGTGTCTTAATTTTTTTTTTCCTCTCAACCCTTTCTTTAAATTTTTTTTATCCTTCTAAATAGGTTTCCAAATATAACGCGAAGGTCCTTTTTTTTTCTACCCCCCGACTCCCTGTTCGCATTCCACAGCTGCAACTTCTTTTTCTTTCCCGCCCCGTTCTCCGCTTAGAGATAGAAAGATAACATCAAGAATGCGAATTCAATACGTATTTTTAAACAATTTTACATTACTTAATTTATTTCATGTTTGTAACGATGGAATTCAGAAACCGATTTTTAATTTGTTTTCTGATATTCTATAATTCTGCAGTTTTTTTTTTAATTTGATTGTCCTCTGATTTGATATCTGCCACATTTCTGGAACTATACTGAGTTTTAAAAAATATTGTCATGATTAAAGACACTTATTAGGGTTTAACTCTAGTATGAGCACTTTTATTAACCGACTTATTAAAATTAATAGCCAAAAAAATCTGCAAAGATATCATGTTAGTCTATTGATCATATTCGGCTGTGACATGCAGTCGAGCCTAAAGTTTACTAATGACATGCAGTTAAAACAAAAGCGCCGAATTATAATTGAAATATTTAAATGCGCTACAGTAAAATTTGAATTTTAATATGCATTAAAAAAAGCAGACGATTTTTTACCCTTTCCAATATAAATGAAAAACCAAACGATAAAATCGTACTTTTCCTACCATAAAACGTTATTGTTTGCATTTAATTGAAAGGAAAATATCAGTAAAAAATAATTAATTTCTTCAATTCTGTTTAAAATGCAGAGATAAACTTTCAGTTCTTGCCGAATAATACAATCTTTTCGCACTTGCTAAAAACTTAAAAGCTTTTAAATAATATAAACTTAGCTACAAACCTAGATTTGTATATTATTTTTAATAATATTTGTATTTTGATATTATTTATTTTGTACTAAATATTAAATTGTACGCTAGCAATATAAATATTATCTATGGTTGTTTCAATATGTAATATTTCACTTTTACTTTATCGGAAAGGAATTTGAAAATAGTAGCTTAGATGAAAACCTTTGCCTTTCAGTTTGTCGAGAGGAAATATTTTAAATGTTTTAACATTTTTTTTCAAAAATATCAAAAAGAATATATCAATATGCACGCAATTGAAAAAAGATATCGTTATAAAATTATCTAAAAAATCATTTTTAAAAAAACCAAAAAGATTGAGTAAGTATTAGATCTTTATTATAACCTCTAAGTTACCTATTTACGTATGGCATTTCATTATAATATACAAACCAAACCAAAAATATGTGCTTTATATATGACATTTCAGTTCCATTCAACTTACAGACAAATTTCAAATTTCTTGCTTCTTGTAAAAAAACGAACCATAGAATATAAACTTTCTGCTACACACAATACTGACTGTTTTATATAGAATAAAACTAAATTGTCAGATATACTAAATATATTTTTGGAGCAGTCTAAGGTATATGAAATTCCATAATCAACAAATGGGAATCGTGGCGGATAATGAGTTAATAGCATATATAAACAACAATTCATCTATACTTATAATAAAGCTCAGTGTTCATATATGTGTTGTCGCTCTACAGGCCAGACCGTTCGATCTACAGCTACCAAATATTGCAGATGTATACCTTGGAGGCTGAGAATGTGCACCTCGAAGCGAATTTTTGGAATTTTTAATTAATTAATATAAAGCGAAATTTTAACATTTTTCAGCTATAATTTCTGATCGATTCTGTTTTTAGTGTTCATATTTTTTTTAAAAAAATGCATGGTTTCTGCAAAAATTGTTTTTTTTATATTGATTACAGTTTAATCATTTTCACGTTAATTTAAAGTTGAAATTCTACGGGAGCTGTCAGAAAATTAGTGAGATACATAGTACATTAAGGCTTAAGGTCTTTTTAATAGTTAAGCGAATTATACAACTATCAAAATTTGAAGCTTAAAAGTATTTTGATGAAGAAGCTATTAAAGACAAGTTACATAAAATATTTAACTGAAAATTTTAACGACCACTGAGATCGGCGAACCGGCTTATCGCTAAAGACGGCTAGTATGCAATAAATAAACGATATCATAATTATCATTAAGGCAATTTTAACGAAGTCTGAAATAGGAAAATAACCTTATAACCCGCGTTGTACTTCAATGCCTTTTGCACGCGGTTCGAACAGCCGATAGCAGCAAATACTCTATTTTTAGAGTTGACGGCACGGATCGTCCCTTACACAGCCTCAAATTACCTCAACAACAACAAGCTAAAGGGACCATCAGAACTGGAGGTTCAATTTATACCTTTTTTCCCCTCATAGTATGGCTTCTAGAAGTAGGTGCTATTATTTAATTGAATGTTTTACATGATACTTTCATAAAACTCTCAGATTGCATTTCTTTAACAAATTCTTGCTTAGATGCTATTATTTGCTTAGTTGCCTATTAGATGATCGATATTAACGCATTAATTTAGGGTTACTACAATAAAAATTCAAAAAAAAATTCATCCCTTAATAGTGGCACCCGTGCTTCATATGGGTATCGAATTATTGCTCCACAAAATTGTGAAATGAAACTAAATCATTCCATAATCAAAAAAGCACCATAAGTATTTTATGAGCTTCTAACTGAATCAGAAAGAACATTCTCGAAATAGAAGACGTCATCTAATTAGATAATTAAAAATGCAATACAGTTAAGGGGTTAAAGCAGGTGATTCTGTCTAATGTTAATAATCTATAAAATCGTTTTAAAAATTTAATAAATTTATCAAAAATCGACAGGATAGTCCGGTATTACATCGGGGAATTTCGAACTTTTGAAATCAGTATACGTCAAGAATATTTCAATAAATATGATTAAAAGAAGAAAACGATTATTGAAAAAAAAAATCAGATTTTATAATTTTTTCAGTAATACATTAATCGGTAAAAACTTTTGTATTATTTAGATTATTATCCTAATCGAAAACAAATTCTATCTTAAACCATTCAGGAATCAGATATTTGCGCCACGATTTAGATCTTTATTAAATTTTGGATAAAATCGAACATTAAAATTTATCTTCCCGTTTCAGAGTATGTTTGATTCAAAAAATCGAAACAGTGTTTTTTTTTATTTGCAAATAATGAATAATTATATTTAATTGTGGACCAAAGATGTCACATATTTTTTTTTTTTTACCGCATACACAATGTGAAAAAAGTAGGAAACAATTTTTTTTAAAGAAAAATGAACACTACATTTTTTTTTTCAGAACAATTAAATAAGCAACATTCCAAAGCCCAATTACAAACAAATCACTGTATCCGAAACTTGAAATTAAAAAAATACAAATCATTCAGAATAAGAAATCAATTTTGACATCACACTCAATGGAAAAAATTAGAAGGACTCTTTAAAATAGTGCAGATAAAATTCTTATTAATAGAACATTTTTCCACTATTGGCTTTGATTACTGCAAAGATCCGATTTGGCATTGAATCTTATAAAGTTTGAATTTTTGTTTTTGCATAAATTTTCCCATACATCATTCAAAGCTCTCCGAAGCTCATTCACAGATTCAAATTACTTGCAATCCCCATAAATGTGACAGACAATCCTTGCTTTTACGCGGGTAGGTTTCATCTAATATTAGATAATAATTAATTAATTATTAATTCAGCTGGTTCGCCAAGAATACTGGTTGTGTTTACTTTCAATTAAATTTCTGATTAATGTTTCTTTTTTCATACTTTGATGTTCATGATTTTTTTTTCCAAGAATATATTATTTTTAAGCATCAAATTATAAAAGGCATCAAAGCCGTGTTAACATAATAATCTCACAATTTTTCTTTTCATTTTGTATGAGGACGATCCTAAGACAAATCTAAGTCGCTTTTGGCGAACAGTTTGTTCGCCAAGAATATTGGTTACATTTAATTGTAGTTAAATAATGTATATATAACTTTTGTCCATGATCCCATCAAACTGTTAGACTTTGAAGCCGAATTATTTCAACATTTTTACTTATGTTCTGTTTATTGCGTATGCGAATCTCTTTAATGGGCACCAGTTTCAATGATATCATAGCGCTATTATGTCCGGTTCGTCTGTCTTCTTAATTTCCATATATTGTAACTTCACTGTTTTATTCGTCCTGTAAAATTACATAGAGATTAAAGATAATCATTTCACCCCACCCCCTTATCTTTCATCAAATGAAGAAAATCACGCGATCAAATATTTGGCGAAGCAATAAAAAGGATTTCGATTTCATTTGCAGTAATGAAAAGATTGTTGCGATATATTCTTAAAATTTTTTAATTAAGTCTAGAACAAACACAGCAATTAAATTGGTACTACTAAAAATTTTTTTGGAGGATTTTAAAATGGTTTTGTGCGGTTATATTTTCAGAAAAATGGCGTTAGGAACATCAAAATCGAGCTTATTTTTATTGATTAATTAAAATTTCAATAAAAATGCTCTAAAATCACATTTTCAAACTCTAAAGTACATATTATTAACAGAGATTTCATTAAAACGATTTGTTTTATCTTAAGAGAGCATACATGTTGCCGAGTGTATAAAAAAATAACTCAGGTGGAAATAGGTTATGGGGAAAAAATTCAATTACGCTCGTCTCAAATTACGTTCTATGTTAACATATTAATTCTGTGATTAAAAACCAAATATAATCAATATATTTAAATGAATATTTTTTTTTCCTTAGAAGGAAAAAAAATACATAAATATTTCCTTTTTAGAACTTAAAAGTTATGTAATTTTTAGTGTAATAATATGCCCATTGTTACCGCGGGAAATGTTAAAATTTCGATCAATTTTTAATCCTAGATCAAATAATTTTTTGAAAAATCTTGCTTTAGAAAAAAAAAAAAAAATACTATCGAAGAAATAACAACGAGCTATATTTAGCAATTCTAGATCCAATAATCATCCCTCCAGAAAATTTGAATGATATTTTTTATAATGCGTGCATAAAAAAAAAAAAATCCCAGCCTATAAACATTATGTTGAAATTCCATAAGCTAAATTAAATGTGTAAATTTTCTAACCAAGCATACCTGAAAACAGATCAACAATGACCCATCGTGACCTTATATGCCAACGCAGCATATCCATCATAATAGCACAGAATATTTTGGCAATCGATTAAGATTAGCAATCGATTAATCGCCTTCTTTTATCATTTTCTGCATTGATTACTGTGCCACTTTCAAATCAGAAAACCAGTGTGATTATTTCCCCTTTGACCTTTTCATTTTATTACTCTACACAGGATTTATGTTTAGCTTCATGGTATAGTATAGGAAAAACAGTTCCCAACTCAAAACAGGTGTACTGTAAATTGGTACTTTTTTCACAACTATTGCGTAATAATTAACATAGCTGTCAAAAAAGAATCAAATGTCACAATCATTATAGCGGGTTTGAACTTGTCATTCCGCTGTTTGTTGTGGTTGGAAGAAACGTGCATTTCTTGAATATTTTTTGTAACTAATCTAAGTGGATTTTGTTGTTGTTGTTGTTGTTCATAAAAGTTATAATGAGTACCAGTATAATGAATACCAGGATTGTTTTGACAGTTTCCCTTTTATCTAGAGCAGGAATTATATCACTCTGATTTATTTCACAAAAAAAGAAAAAAAAACCATGCAAAGTAGGGTTAAATAATGAAAAACTATTTAATTGATTGTCATAAAATCTTCATTAAAAACTTTAATTCAGTGTTTCTGAGTGAAATTTGAAATATTTATAATAAATATTTATCACAAATTCTCAAGTTCAAGAAATCAAAATCTGTTTTAAATTATTTAATATAAACATCGTATGTGAGATAATAAAAATTTATTTAATATTCGTACTCTAAGAAAAAAATACAAATACAAAATATTTTTATCGTCTGCAAATTTATTCTTATTTAAAATGTAACAATTTACGTCAAAGAATTTTAAAATTCGTACATTTAAAAAAAATTACAAATTATTACAAACGATTTTTAAAAAGCAGAAAATAAATCTTTTTCATAAAAAAATATATGAAGAAAGATACAATAATGTATTAAACATTGCGAGTGGCAAATAAAATACGTATTTACAAAGGGGATTAAGAAGTGAATATAAATCTCCGTGGACCGTTGAAAAAATTGGTCAAGTTTAGAATCGGAATCTGAAAACTATTTTCAAATTAAAATGCATTTTTTTTTTTTAAATATCTGTAAAATAAGAGAAATTTTGTATCCCTCTTTTCCATGTTTCGGTTTACTTCAAATTCAACTTATTATCCAAATTTTGACTGTTTGGTTGCGCATGCGCAATGGAAAATTTTCTCAATTTAATAAAAAAAATTATTCAACTTATTTTATTTAACTTATTGTAAGAAAATACTTGAAAGGAAAGACTGTGGAAGATCCATTAAATATTTCGAATTTCACAAGAAGAAAAGAAAAGATAGAAAAAAAGTAAGAAAGAAAAGAAATAAAGACAAGAAAATTAGTGTATCAGTTTTATTTATATAAATGTAAGAAATAAGCTTAACGTAAGAATCAAATAACACGATATAATTAACCCTTACACTCCATTCAAGATAGTGCATCATTTTGACGTTTTATTTATTTTCCAATTTTGACCGTTAAAAAGGCCTACAGAATTGTAAAAAGATGTAGATTATTTTCCCAAAGAAATTAAACTTACAACAATTCTGTATACTTATATTTCAGAGCAATAAACAAGTCTTTGTATTAGGTGAATAATTATGTATCGAATTACGTTTCCGAGTGCAAAGGGTAAATAATTAAGGATCAGCCTTATATTTTGCTCCAATTTTTTGAAATGGTGTTATTAATCTCTAAAATAAATAAAAACAGTATTTAAATGATTTTTTTAACATATTGTGTGTAAAATCTAAGAATTATTATTCGAATGGTGACAACATTAGTGCGACCTATAAGTTTATAATAGAACCGAGTTCTTCATAATTAAATATATATATATATATATATATATATATTTGCATCTGCAGTTTTTATATTTTGTATTTTCCGATGTTAATAAAATTACTTTCGAATACCATCAAGAATATGTGAAACGAGGATTGGCAACTTCTCGTGTAAGCAATAGAATAGGCATTTGGAATTCTGTTCCCTTTCGTAGATTAGGTCCAAAACTTCCAAGATGTATAATTTACGCCAGATCAATAATCTGATCCCAGGTGCACAATTTGGGAGGCAAATTTGAAATTTGACTCCAGGAGTATAGTTTTCGTGCGATGCCAGATCTACAATTTGACACCAGGTGTAGAATTTTGGTGCCAAATCTATCCCAGGTGTACAATTTTGAAGTCAAACCAACAAACAGACCCCGAGTGAACGATTTTGATGCCAAATCTACGAACTGACCCCGAGTGAACGATTTTGATGCCAAATCTACGAACTGACCCCGAGTGAACGATTTTGATGCCAAATCTACGAACTTCACCAAGTGGACGATTTTGATGCCACATCTACGAACTGACCTCAAGTGCACGATTTTGATGCCAAATCTACGAACTGACCCCAAGTGCACGATTTTAATGCCAAATTTACAAATTTATCTTAAATTAATGCCAAATCTACGAACTGACCCCAAGTGCACAATTCTGATGCCAAATCTACAAATTTATCTTAAGTATACAATTTTGATGCCGAACTTACGAACTGACCTCAAGTGCACAATTCTGCCAAATCTATAAACTGACTCCAAGTATACAGCCGTAGTACCATATCTACAAACTGACCCTCATCTAATAATTCTTTACCAGATGCTCAATTTTGGTACCAAAGTTATCTGGCATTTTGATACCAAAATCGAAAGCCATCGAAAGTTATTATTTGAAAAGCAAAATTGGAAAATTGAACGTCATTACTCCAGTTTAATGTATTTTTGAGTTAACTCGCTCGCGTTTATGCAAAAATACCAGTCCAACAGAGAGTCAATTTATGAAAGTTTTGGTCCAAAACTGAGCACAAATCTATAATTCTGTAGATAAATCCATATTGCAAAATTTCACCTATCTAGCTCGAAGCTTTTTTTGGTTATAGTGTTCAGATGCACGCAAAAGGACAAAGAACACTCTTACAAAGATTTTTCCTAAAATGCTGATAAATATCTACAAGTTTAGTGTATAAACCCCGCATCAAATTTGAAAGTCTAGCCTACTTGATCGTTGAGTTATCAAGCAAACATATATTAAACAGATACAAAAATGCCCCCCACCACCAAATTCTAGGAGATCCAAAACATAGTTTCATCAAAATCCAGGAGCTGGCCAATTTTTTTTTAGGTAGATTCCTATAGGAAGACTACCTATTGCAATGGTTCTCATGACAAGACTGGGAAAATTTCATCAATTCTTCACCGATCATGGTCCCTAGGACTCAAAACCATCTTTCGTTCAAAGGTTTATTTAGATTTTAACTGGCTTGGAATATGTCGTTAGAAAAATGTAAAAATTCTCGTTAAAATTTGTAAATGGCCCATCTAGCTCAAAGGGGGTGGAAATGGTAGGGAATTGAAATTTTTATTTAGCCATATCTTTCTTAATATTGAATATAGAAAAATAAATCCAATTAGCCAAATTAGAGCCCCATTAAGACAAACAGATATTCATTATATTCAGAGTTTTTCGATAATTGCAATATCTTAGAAGTTTAGGGGCTAAAAAGTGATTTTTCACGCCCTAATTTTGGCAGCCTCTTAAGTTGTCAGATAGTATCTTAGAGGTAAAGAAATCTACCTTTGCCTTCCAGCTTGCCAAGGGGAATTTTTTTTTTTTAATATTTCCCCAAAGAAAAAGTAAAAATACAAAAAAAAACTAAAAATACAAAAAAAAATTAATAAAACATTTATTTCAGCAGAATTATTATAAACGAAACACAGGACAATAACTCCAAACCTAATAAAAATAAGAAAAACATGCACAAACAATTCCATGTTTAATAGAATTATTTTTACAAAAAGAAAGAAATATGGAAAAGAACGTCCATTAAAATCACAGGCAAGAACAATGCTTTTCCTGTTCTAAAAGAATAAGAAAATAATTCGTTTCCAAGCGAGAAAAAGAAAAAGAAAAAAGGTTTTATCACCTCTTCTATGTGACAGGAGCACTGTACCACAATGCTATTAATGTCAGGTTCCGGTTCGTAAAATTTGCCTCGTTTCGACTATTTGCTCCTGGTGTCCTTTTTATGGGGCATAACAAACGTTATCGCATCGACAAATCTAATGAATCAAGTGATAAGGGAATAAAAAGTAAAGTCAATCTAAAAGGTGAGTGGACTCTACAGATTCCATCTTCAACCGTTAAAATATGTGGTCATATTCTAATGCAACACCAGAGTTCCAGAGTGGCGAACTGTCCACTTAGAAATCAGGAATGTCACAAAAAATATTTTCTTAAATCAGATTTTTTTTTAACGATGAAATTCAGATTTTAAAGCGTCTTCTTTAGATATTTTGAGTGCTTTTTTCCCCCCTCTCATCCAAAATATAAAACAGGAATTCAGGCAATAGAATCTGGCAATAGAAATCGCTTGGAATAAAGTTTAGGAATGAGTTATCAATAGTTTATTTGAAGCCTTTATTTGAAAAAAATATTCATAATGGAAAATTTCGAGTCAGTTATTTATCTGAATCTACCATAGGTGAAACGAAAATATTAACTTAACTTTTTATGGCATCAATTGTTCTTAATGCTGCTTTAGATTTCTTAATCGAATTATTTCTTTATTATGCAGCTGTGGATTCAAGAATATTTGTTTGGATTTTTTTTAATTTCATTCATATTTTCTTTGTATAAATATGATAAGGTTAATCAATATTCTTGAAAATGTCGGATAATTATTTTTTTCTGAATTTGTTTTCAAAAATTAAATGTAATAATACCATATATTGCCAATGTTCTGCTAAATATGCTACGGTAATGAACTCAAATGAACTTCTAATTATTCAAAGTGGATTCCTCGTTTGATAACCTGTTGCTATAGAGACCGCCATTAACCAAGACAATTGACAGGAAGAAATCTCGTCGCGTACAGACAGAATTAAAAAGTAAAAGACTTCGAATATCTCCGCCCGTCTCAAATTAGAATGGATTAAGCAGAAAAGAATATTAAATAACTGAGTATAGATATGTATGTTTCTCCTTATTGTGAACGAAAAAAATGTAAGACAACTGATGGTCAATTCCCAATTACCAACTCAACAATATCCCGAGCCTCCGAGGGAAAAGGAAAAAATATATAAATAAATTGTTTTTTATATATAAATTGAAGATCTTATTTTAAAAAATTGAAGAATTACACTTTTTTACAATATTTATGTTTTCACTTTTTTACTTTCTCATATACGTAGTATAGAGAAGTATAGTAATCGTCAAAAAATTCGGATTCGAGATTTCAACAAATTTCCAAGTTTTAGACCATCCCGAGTACGAAAAATTAATTTTTGGGATATGCCAGTCAGTCTACTTGTCTATCTGTCTGTGACAATGATAACTCAAAAACGCTTTGAAGAAGGGTGAAATTTGATACGCGACCTTGACTCCACATTTGTAGATTTCCGTCAAAATTTTTATTAAAATCTATTCAGAGGAAGTCCGTCTGCCCAGCTGTTCGGATATAAGCTAATGTAATAATAAAAAACGAAGAAATCCAGATAGACAAAATTAGGTTCACAGATTTAACATCTATAGTGTAGATACCCGTCAAGTTTTGAGCCAAATCTAATTATGAGCTGATTGTTTGTCAATTTGCACTTTGAGAAACATGTAAACGGAATAGTTCAAAAATGCAGTGACTAAAATACATCAAATCTGGTATGGGATTTTGTGACTACGAGTGTAGTTATGTGTCACACTTTTGTTTCAATCAGTTGAGAAAAACGAATCTAAAACACAAATTCGATTTTCGGATATTAACCGAATGCCAGGAAGCAATCGCCAAATAACTCGCTGAAGATGAGACGATAGATTCAGTAAAGATGCTATATTCGCCCTAAAAAATATTTCGTAATTATTGTACGTCAGTAGCAAGTAAGGCACTCTCTAGCATGACGAATGGCAAGTTTATTAGAGAGTATGCGAGAAAGTTTTGAGAAGACCCTCCCACTGGTTATCGAATTAGAAATAAAGAATCCTTCCGATTCCGATGAGATGTATGCGAGTATGTCAGATTATTTCAATCTCTTATAATTGGTTTACACATAAATGAAACATTTATTGAAAACATTTTCACTCGATTAAAGCACATAAAGCTGTATTAATTATTAAAAAACGATCATGTAAGAGTTTACAAACTGTATAACATCTGTATCATCCTTTCTTAAAATGTAGTCGGGTTTGTTTGTTTTTTCAGGATGTTTAATATCATAATTACCCACTACAAGTTTACTTTCTTTCTCAGGTTGACAGAACATGCTACAGCCATTATTCCAGTTCATAATCTGAAATCATCTATTTAATAAAGACGTCTCCGATTCAATTTTTTTTATTTTTAAACACTAATATTTAACTTGTTTCAAGTTGGAAATTAATAATCGCTTTTACATTCACTTTCCTCTATGATAACGTTTTGAAATTTCATGCAATTGTATGATGATCTTTAAAATAATAAATTATCTCCATATATTAAGAATTTAATCATGTTTCAATCAATTGTAATTCTTCAATAGAGAAATAAATTGGTATATAATATGAGCAAATATTGTTTCGAAGATTCCCAATTATTTATAACAAAAAAACAAAAAAAAAAGGAAAAAGCAAACTTCAAAAACCAGCTTTCAGCGATGAATAAAAATCGTTTGAGACAAATCATTTTCGTTATAATTATAAATAAAATTGCAAACGATAAGCGAATTTTGTTCACTCTAATATTTCATATTTACATTTTAACATTAAAAATATTATATATATTAATTATGTAGGACCTCTTTTTCCCCTTGTGGCGTTTTACAAAAGACAAGCAGTTCGATGGCAGACCTGCATCCTAAGGTCAACTTTTATCCCTATGCGCAACCCTTGCATTAACGCCGAATGCTGTCGGCTAGAAACGGTGGAATCCCTCCATCATATTGTTTTCTTTAACCTAATTGTCTATGTGTGTTTATAAATTTTATGGTGTAGCTGTGTTTGAGTAGATTAAAAATATTATATTTAAAACCGGGCAGTTCATTAAGAAAATCACAACACACTCTTTATAATTAATGAATATTTTTTAATAATAAAAGGCATGAAAACATTTTCATAACCTCGTACATAATAAAAAATCACAGAAATTAATGAAACATCAAGAAGTTCAGTGAAAAATGAAAAAGGTCGTTTCAATAAGAACAAACTCAAGGCATAATTCGAATTCAAAATAAGAAAAAGATAACCCATTTTAAAGAAAAATAAACAATCAGAAAACGCAAAGAGCAATTTATTATTTATTTCTCAACGGATGAATCAACCAATTCATCTCCGTTTAACCAAGCGTAAAATGAATGCAAAAAAGCAAGAATAAAAAAAAAAAAAAAAATCAAAAAAAAAAAATCGTCTCATCTGGTCACAGTTACAGATACAGTTAAGTTCAAAAAATCCGGGTTATTTGTAATTCCTCCTTTTTTTTCAGCTGAATGCATTTCAATAAGTCGGTAAGAATGAAAAAAATGTGAGCATTCAATTGTAATTTATCAAGATTCACGTTTCAGACAGGAAGGATGACAGTAACTGAGGCACAAAAATAGAACAATGCTTGCATTGTTTTATAGGATTACATGATTTTAATTCGACATAATCAAAAAATTTTAAAAGGTATGTAGATCAAACAGACGAGACAAAACAGCTAAAAATAAGCTGAAGACAATATAATTCGAGGAGTGGCTCTTATATTCATTTTGAACTTTTGAAAATAAATGAATTATCTATAGTTAAAATTCTAATAAGCCTTAGAATACAAAGAAACTTTTGTATTATTATTATTATTGTGGATACTCCGTGCAATCCAGTTTAAATGTAACAGAGCATCGTAAAATTTAGATTAAAGATGAAATAAGCATGGATTTTAAACAATGCTTGAAAACTTTTTTTAGATATTTTTCTTTTTCTTTTTTCTTTTTGGAAAAATTTTACAACGCAAAACATTAGATAGTTAACGTTTCTAGTTACACTGGTCGTGCAACATTTATGGATTTACTATGTTGGATTAAATAATAGAAGTGACTTCATATTTTTAATAAATTATAAAAGTGGACTTAAATTGATGAAATTAGGCAACGAAATTCTAAAAATAATTCTCTTCAAGTTCTTTATTCCTCTAAAATAAAAACTTGATTTATAAAATTAGCATCTTCTTATATATATATTATTAGAAGTAATAGAGTTACATTTTTGCCTCACATTAAACATGTAATAAAAGGGAAAATATTCAGTCCTTCATAAAAATTATACTGTTCGACTGTTCTGAAACACATAACACACATAATTTCACACTTATGAGAAAATCGTCGTTTTTCGAACATTTTTTTTTTAAACTTGAGTGTTAGATAATATATAATAATTACTAAAACTAGCAAGTATGTTCTAGGCAAAACAGTAATTTTAAATTATTGTAATTTTTTCCCATAAGAATATCTACAAGTACGTATTTTTCCCTCTTCTAATTCTGATCCATTAATAATGTTAATATTAAACTTATATATTACACATACTAAGAGATCGATAAAAAAAAATAATCATAAAACTGCAAGTACTGAAAAAATATCAGAAAAAAATTGCATAATAATTATTATTATCATTTGTTTCCCATCAAACTTAAAAATTATTATTTTCTATTCTTATTAAATTTGTTTCTTTGTTTTTCATTTGCTTGCTTAATAATTTTTATAAAAAAAATCAGATATAATTATATTCTGAATTTGCTTTTTTTTTCCCCATACCGAAACTATCATTCTTCGTATGGCATCAGTAATTTGAAGTTTTCCCAGAATATTTGACCAAAAATGTGGGTGGTAGAAAGATGCAGATATGTCTATGTTAACTGTTGTTTACAATAAAACGAATGTAAAATACAAAAGAAAAAATACCTATTATAAATTATACACTTAATTATATATTTATTTTATTTCCGGCTAAACCTTAAAATTATTATCTGCTCTTATTAAATTCTCTTTTTTGTTCTTTCATTGCCTCCCAATTATTTAAGGGGGGAGGGGGGGGGGAGAATCAGAAATCTGAAATGGTGTT
>JAPMOR010102536.1:254233-280878 GCA_026543865.1 Argiope aurantia | reverse complement strand
ACAAAAATACAAAAACGTACTCAAAATCTCCACAGTTAAAAAATTTCAGAATACGCAGATGCAAAAAAGCACGATATTAATTAAAAGTTGCAAACGATTACAATAAATCGAACTTTCTTCAGCGGGAATTGCAATCACAGACCAAACATAATTAGTTCGCAACATGCATTCCCGTGTGAGTAATTTTGAGTAACAGGACTTTGTCGTGATTCGCGTTCACGATAAACTACACACGCATACGAAAAATTAAAAAATAAATAAAATTAAATCACGCGCGACTTGAGCATGTGTGTGTGAATGGAAGCTAATGTTTACATTGGCAAGCTGACTAAAATGTCGCAGGATGAGTTAAACGGTTACGAGGACAGGAAAAAAACATTTTAAAAACAAATCTCATGAATGAAACGGTTGTTTTGAAACACAGATTCACCTTTTCAAACTCCAGATACTTGAAAGTTAATTACGAAATATTAACTTTCGGCGCGAATTTAGCGTTTTCACTAAATCGAAATGTGTAATCCTTGGCGAGTTATTGAGAGATTAAATCCCCAGCATGCGTTATCCGAAAATCGAATTGGTGTTTCAGACGCGTTTTTCTCAATCAGTTGAACCAAAAATCCGATACAGAACAGCGCTTATAATCACAAAATATAATATCAAATTTGATATACTTAAGTCATTGCATTTTTAAATTATCGCGTTTATTTGTTTCTGAAAGTAAAGACCGACAGACATTCAGCCTGGATTTGGCTCATAATTTGATAGGTGTGTAATCTAAAAATGTTAAATCTGTGTACCGAATTTTATATGTCTAGCTCTCTTTGTTTTGTTATCATTTTAAATCATATTCCAACAGCTGAACAGACGGACTTCTTCGGAACAGATTTTATTCAAAATTTGATAGAAATCTAGAAATTTGGTGAAAAGACCAATTACTAAATTTCATCAATCTAGCTCAAAGAATTTTCTGTGAGAAGATACTCTAGTTCAGAGACAAACATTTTATAGAAATGTGTTTTTCGAATTCAGAAAGATCTAAAACGTGGAGATTCGGCAAAATCTCGAGTTCGAATTTTTTTGACAATTACAGCATTTTTTCTATACTTTGTATATGAGAGTAAAAGGAAGACCGCCGAAATCGGTTCAATCACTGCAAAGTAAAATAGGCCTCTTGTAATGTATAGAAAAAATTGGTAATTCTATTCAGTTTAAAAATTATTTTCCGAACGACATAGCAACGAATAAAAAGGTATAAGAATTAGATCGCAAGTTTATCAACTAACTACATATAAACAGCAGCCGAGAAAAATGACTCACTGGAGTCAAATATAGACTTAATTCTCGAAACCTGATTTCTCACCTGTTCAAAAAGTAAACATATAGCGTCTTAAAGAACTCGCCGAGAAATCAAATAATTACAATCAGTGCTCTAAATATGGGTTTATTTATCAAATAAAACTCAATTTCAATTCATTGAGCATTACACATAAAAAATGTGATTTAGAGTTGTTTATATATATATATAACGGCAGAATACAACGTTAAGCTTATCGCGATAAAGAATCTGTAACAATTGCATAAAAATATAGCTCCTATTACACTAGAATCAAAGATATGATCCCAATTTAGCTTAGTTGTGTAAATATTGCGTCTATAAAATTTAGCTTTCCGATTCTTATCGAAAAAGTAATTTTATAATCAATGGTATTCTCCCTCTCTCTCTCTTTTTTTCTTGTATATATGAACACAATATATCTTGTTTCTTTAGTTTACAGAGAAGAAAATCAGTATGCAATTTGAATCCCTTCTACTTGGTCTATCATGCCCAAACTTTAATATAGATCTAAAAACTTGGCACCGCATTTTGTTTGCGGATGTAGCTTGATGTTGAATCATGGCATTCAAAAGCACCACGATTCAAAACCAACGAATCAAGTCAAAAATCTACAACACAGCTACAATGGTTCACGCATGTAATTAGAAACACTTTTGAATTGTCGAGTTGAAATGCACACAGCTTCAAATGAAACAACTTACTACGATTCGGAACGTTGAGAATAAAAAAAATAAATGGAATAAAAATGTAAAATAAATTTAAAAAATAATTAATACAAATAAATAAAAAATATAAAGAAAAAATTAGATAATATAAACAAATAAAATAAAATAATTTAAAAATTATGAAAAAAAAGTGATTTTAAACTTTTATACTTACAGCGCACTCCCAAGTATCCGGTTCGCGACTATCCGGCCTGGTTTTCTTTTATCGTAATTAAATGAGGAAGGCATTGGCATTGGAAGCGAGCGCAAAGTGCATATTGTGACGTGAAAAGAGCAGCGTTCTGCTCTTTGTTAATTGTTTCATCAATGTGTAACGGACCTCAGTTGTTATAAATGCACAGTACGTACAGTATTCGTAAATTGTTCTTGGTGTAAATGCAGAAGCAGTCATCTATTAAGAACTTTCTCAAAAATTAAAAACTACAAATTTTGACTCTTATCTTAGGGATACCTTTTCATATTTGTGTGATAATTTATTGGTGAAAAAATAAAATCAGTTTGAGTCAATTTTCTTAAGAACTAGGCATACGAGTTATCTTAATGTTTTGTTTATGTTTCTTGCATTTGAGTTAGGCATTACAGAATTCATGTTAAAATGGACAGTGTATATCCTTTAACTTACTTTTTCTCAAATAAATTCTTGAAACGCGCAGGGCAGTATATAAACATACATAAACTGCCAGTACAGAGCCTTCTATTTTAATTCGACACGTTACCGACAACTGCTTCTAAGATTCACCGTGATGCGTTTATATTTTACGTGGCCCGAGATAAATGGAGGGTTTAGTACTCAATAAGAAGTGAGAAAGTATCTATTATAACAGTGAGTTTTGGTATAAAAACTTTGTCTTCTGGGATTACCGGCCCTCTTCCGCCATATTAGACCGGATACTCGGGAATGTACTGTATATACTTTTCTTTTCAAGTAGCAACTTTTAATTCATCAGTCCTGAATAAAATAATTTCAATTGTGTAAAAATAAAAAATAAAAATAATTGAAAAAACATTCCCTCTCCCTTTCTCTAATTCCATGAGCTCTCAAGAGCTTCAATTAATTAGTATAATATTTTACAAGACGAAATGTGGTATATTGCTTAAAAATAGCATTCGAAATTTTAGGATTAAAGCAAAATGTACTTAGTTTAAAATTTACTCGATCATGGTTTCAAAAATACTTAAATACAAATTCAATATTTGTGAATCTTGTTTCAGATTTTTAGAATTCAAGCTTCGGAAAAATTAAAACATAACGATTATTCATTAAAAACTGAAATAATATAAAATATAAATACAGTATTATTATTTAAATCATTTTTTTTCCCTTCATAAAGGCATTAAGGCGGTGGCAGTTAAAAATTTCATTGTGTTAACGAAACGAATTCGGAACAAGTTTGTATTTAAAAGATGATCAGCAGATGTTTCAACGCCTCGTCGGAATTCGTCAACATTACTTTTTAACGCTTTTGTTTTTAATTAAAATAAAAAGACGAATCTTTCTAGATTAATTGATCGATTTGTGTCATTAGTAGGTGTAAAAAACATTGACATTCAATCCAAGCCGCTTCTGTCATGAATCAAATTCATGACGGGAAACGATAAACAAAAAATGCGGAAGTCATCGGATTTTAATGATCGAATACGAAACAAATTACGTAACATCCGTCAAAATTTGGATGCAATGGTCTCGGCTCATTTTATCTTTCATTCGAGCATCACTACAAGTCAAACAGAACTACCTTAAGCGGTTTTTGCAATGAACAGGTGGGCTGGAAGCCATTTCCTGATTGCAAAATTTGATTGCTCAAAAACTATTATAATATAAACACTGATTTTCTTTTTTACTATTTCATATACGATATACATAAAGAGAATATACTGCAATAGTCAAAAAATTTGAACTCCGTATTTTGATGAACCTCTACTTTTCAGACCTCCCTAAGTCCGAAAATTTTTAATATTTTATGTTTTTCTTTGAATTATGCAACAATGATGATAATGCAAAAGCCTTTTTGATATAAGATCTTTATTACAAATATGTAAATTTCTACCAGATTTTAGAAGAAATCCATTTTTAAGAGATCAATCTTTAAAGTTGGCCGAATATAAGTTAACACTATAAACAGACAATTCAAAGAGCTAGATGGATAAAATTTGGTACACATATATAAAAGCAGAAGGGAAGATATGTATCAAATTTGGAACCAAATCTGTCAAGAGGTTAACAGTCTATGCATCTGTATTTTCTCATGCATATATGTACAATAATTAAAAAACGCAGTGATTCAAATATATGAAATCTGAGCGGTGATTTTATGATTAAAATTCTAAAGGGTGTCCCAAAATTAACGCAAGATTTGAATTTGCCACCATTCGTGCAGTAAAGTGTTGGTAAACATATTAAAAAATTATTTGACAGCTGATAGTTTAGGATTAGTAAAAATGGAGCGTTACACTGTAGAAAACGTGCTAAAGCAAGATTTGAATGAAATAAAAAAAGTTTTTTTTTTTTCTTTAAATTGTGAACCGTAAAGTACACAGGATAGGGTTATGTATGGAATAACATAGAGAAAATGGCCTCCACGATTCTGCTGCCACATAAGCACTCTTATGTCGAAATTTTCAAAGGCTATTTTGCATAAATGTGGCTGAATTTTGTTGATTCGTAGTTGAATTTCCTCCTTCAAAGCGCGCGTGCTTGTGGGCTTGTTGGCATAGAACTTTGACTTCAAATAACCTTATAGAAAAAAATCCCAATGGTGTTAAATCATACGATCTAAGGGGCCTATTTTCACATTTTCCAACTGCGGCCGCCAGACTTTTATTACTTTTGAATTACCGTTCAACAATAATTCGAATTATTTTTCGTATTTTCTGAAATATTTGTGGAATAAAGAGCACCATTTATCACATAAAGGTTTAAATATATTTTTGAAATAAAGTTCTTACTGTGTCTCATACTAAGTACATAAAAAGAGCGTATTATAATTATCAATAAATGCGACCACGAGAATTTGATGAGTTTTTGCATTTTTGTTTTTCTCAGAAAAGTGTAACAATGTCACTCTGTTTATGAATACAATAATTCAAAGGTGACTGACTATTCAGATAAATAAAATTGTTTATGATTTTATTTCTAAAATTACAAATATGCAAGAAAAATTTGAATGAAACTAACGATAAGTTGACTGCTCGTTTGTCTATCTATTTACGTTTGAGAAAACGATCATTCAAAAACGCAGGAAGCTAGGTTCACTAGTTCTGAACATTTAACTTGAAAATTGTACATGTACAAATGTGTACAATTGAAAATTGTACAAATTTGAAATCAAACAATGGGTAAACTTCTGTCTGTCAGTCCAGTTATGAAAGCGATAACTCTAAAACAAAATAAGCCAGATAAATAAATTTATGAATGGAATCTTCAACAAATTTGTAAATCCACCACAAACCTTGATCAAAACTTGTTAATCGTTAAAATTTATATTCGATTTTCTTCATTTCAATATGAAGTTAAAGAGTGAACATAAAGAACATGAAGAATAGTGAACATAAGAAATCAAAGAAAGTACAATCATAATTGTTTTGATTATAACCATCTCAAATTCATGCAAAATAGCTTTATTTTTTGAAACAGTTGTTTCCTCTTTGTTGTACACCTGTAGAAAATAGTATTATTTTCACGAAGGAAAAAAAAAATCATGCACAAAAGGGTTAATGATAATAGATAAAATTCAATTTCCATATTCACATTTTTGTTTTGTTTGCGAGAAATATAAATAGTGCGATGATTTCCTGTTTCTTTTCACGTCTGCTTTTATTCATTAATAAATCTGGACGAGTCAGAATCTAGTTGTTTAAGTGCAAACAATTTCCAAAATTAAAATATTTTCCACTTTGCCAGGAAAATAATAACAATATCGTTCGAAATGGAATCTGTTCAAGTGGAATTAAACACTTTCGCGTTTCCATTTTTTCATTGTTTAATATTCCATTCACAATCATCAGTGGGGGGAAAAAAAGCATGAGCGTTCTGCAAACACAGTGCAGACAGTTCTAGAAAAGAAAACGTGCGCTTAGTTCGAAAAATAAGGCTAAGAGAAGTTCAAAGAACCTAAAAAGCATGAATAAACAAAAAAGGCCTTTAACGACAAAAGAGAACCGGTATGTCATCTTTCGTCCGCGAATAAAAGCACGGCGTTTGCCATTTTGAATTCTTAATTGCGATAAATTAATTCCTTTTTTTTAATTGTGCTTATGTTAAAGCTACCAGCTTTGATAAAACGTATTATAAAAGATCACAATTATAAGTAATATTAAGGTATGCGACTAAATTCGGTGAGGAATTTTCAAAAAAAAAAAAACAATTATTTTAATGCTTATATGATGTTTTTTTATTAACCAGCTCATTGTTTTTGAACAAGTATATTCGTCATGGGAAAAATGCAACATTTTGCATTATGACGAGTTTATTTAATGGCAATTATTATATTTCTATAAAAGTTATAATATATAAATGTTCACTTTAGATACGCATTTTCTGAAAAAGTCGAAAAAGTTAAATGGTTAATATAAGGATCGTTCTGCAGAGAATGCATTTAAATATTTTAAACGTTTATAAATAAGCATCACTTACATGGCAACAGTTTGCTATAACTTTGCTTCTAATTGGCATAGAGACAACATAAAGATACCACTGGAAACAAAAATGTATCTATTATTTTGAAACTGCAAAAAAATAAAAATATGAATTTTCATCTAAACTCATGTTTTTAACCGAGTCGGATACCTTAATTTGTGTATTTAAAAACCGTATACTTAAGATGTAAACTGTATAATAGCATGGAATTCTTTCTATAACCTTAAGATACTGTCATTAACAATTATACACATCGTACTAGAACTAAGCAACGCGAAAATAAAGAATAAAGGCTCGGATAAAAAGGTATGGCTTCAATTTCATTTTAAAAATCGGATTATCTAAATCAGATTTAAGTCCATATATGCTGCGGACCATCGGTGAAATCAGGTTCCAAGAAATCAGGTTCATTTCAAGGTGAAATCAGGTTCCTAGAACCAATCCTGAAATCTAACTACTAAATAATCGTGGCTTTCAAATTAAAATAAATTCACCTTTGCATTTTTATTATTTTTATTCAACTTTTTTGACAATGTTCTAAAAATTTGCTTTTTTAATATCAACTTTCGTCTTTTTTATTTAATTATTTTTTAACATAAGCTATTCATAAGTAAAATTAATAATCTGTGACATTTAATTCGAATTTGGACATATTCGGTTTGCTTAGTTAGAATTTGGATAAACCTGGGACATTTAATTAGAATATAAAAAAATCCAGAATATTTAGTTAAAATTTTTCCAAATCCGAGACATTTAGTAAGGAAGTGCACAAACCTACGATAACCAATCAAAATTTTCCAGGATGATAAACTAGGAAAAGCTCCAATTTTTTATTCTGTCTCCGAATCGATAAAGCTCGAATTTAAATTTCCCGGATTAATTTAAGTTCAATTACCTATTATATTTGCATTATCTATCAATAAAAGATCGCGCTGAAAAATTACTACATTTATTCATTTTTTAAATTTTAGCTTCTGAACAACTCTCTCACCCAATTTTTTCTATACAATGAATATGATTCCAATTCTCTCTCCCAATTTTTTATATGCATAGAATACGATTCTAATATAATTAATGTGAAAGAATAAGCTTGGAAAAAAAACATAGGTAACGCCAAAAACAAAATATATTATTTATACTTTTGATCTCTACCAGCTTTCCTTAAATAGTTATTTCTTTTCCTCTGAATTTCGAACTGTTGTCATTTATTTATTTGTTTATTTATTTATAATTATTATTTATTTATTATTATTATTTATTTTTATTTTCTTTCTTACTTTATTATTATTTTATTTCTGTGTGTTTATTTATTATCATTTTATTTATTTATCATCATTTTATTTGTTTGTTTGTTTATTATTTTATTTATTTACTAGCCACCTTTGGCGACCAACCGGTTCGCCAATCTTAATGCTCGTTAAAATTTTAATAATTAAATATTTTATGCAACTCCTATTTTAATAGCGTCTTCATAAAAATATTTTAAAACTTCAAATTTTGGTAGTCATGTAATTCACTCATATTATAAAGGCCTTCAGCCGTAACGTAATATGTATCTCTCTAATTTTCTGTTAATTCCCGTAGAATTTATGCTTTAAGTTTAAGTGGAAATAATTGATATCAGAACACTTTTTTTTTTTTTTACTGAAGCGAAACATTTTTTTTTTAAATATGAGTACCGAAAACGGTGTCGCTGAGTATTTAAACCCTATGGGTACTAAACAATATTTTTCTTATTTTATATATCTCAAGAAGTTTTCAACAAAATTTTCTCAGATTCATCAAGAACACATCGAATAATTAACAATGTTTAGTTTTAAATGCATCAAATATTAAGAAAATGCACAGAATCGTTTGAAATAATCTGTCGAAAACATGTTAAGCTTTCAAAACCAAGTCTGTATCCGTTGAAAATAGTTGTCAACAATCAGAACACAATGCGCATGTGTGAATTTTTAACGCCAATTATGGTAACGCAAATGCGTAAATTTACTACGCTAGTTGGGGTAACGCTATGCAGATTATAAATTTTTAATTTCCTTTATTCTGTTTTATTTAAATTCAAAAGTACTTCAGAATGAGTCTGAAAGATCGATAAATTAATGATGTTTAATTTTAAATGCATCAAATATTAAGAAAATAAACAGAATCCTTTGAAATAATTGACCAAAAATTTGTTAAGCCTATCCTCATTAGTGTGGGAAAAAACTGAAACCTTATTCATTTGGCGGTGGGGAAATGAAAAGATTTTTTGGCGGGAAAGTAAGTTTTTAATTAATTAAAATTTCGAAAAAAGGGGACCCCTAGGTGAACATTCCGGACCTCCAAGGTATGTATGTGCTAAATTTGGTAACTGCAGGTCGAACAGTCTGGCCTTTAGAGCGCCAAAATACACATTGAGCTTTATTATAAATATAGATTTATTATTTATATATTCATTTCTTATTTTATTTATTTGTTTGTTTAATATTATTATATTTATTTATTTACTATTATTATTTTATTTATTATTATATTATTTGTTTGCTTATTTATTTGCGTATTTATTATTTTATTTATTTATATTTTGCCCATTGTAACTTGTATCTCACCCTAACCATATGGAATGAAGTTCAGAAAATCTGGTGACGAGACTGGAAGTGAACTTCTTGATTCCGATAGAAAATCGAATTATGTTTGGTGCGATTTACAGAATTGTTTGATTTTTCCTATTTTCTTGCGTTCTCTGAAAATTTCTGGAGATAGATCATGAATTTTTGTATCATGGTCAGCAGATGAGAAAGACACCACTCTAGAGGAACGAAATTTTGAACTTTAATGAATGTAACTAGGACTATATTTATAATGCAGATCTTTCGTGGATTCCAGTATCAGTACATATAACTGTTCACCGCCGTCTGTAACACTGGGCATAGTTTAAAAATATTCCCATCCCATTTATCTGCATTATTATCGGTTGTGCAAATTCTAATTTCTGTTATGGCATTAACATGTCACCGCAAATGACGGCTCTAGCCGTCCGATTTTTGGCAATATGTAGGCAAATGACGGCTATAGCTCTGGTAAGAGAAAAAAATGTCGTGATGATTAAATGACGGTTACACCTGTTGAAAGTTTTCAACTGCCACAAAATGTGATAATTCTCATTTCCAAACATAAGACTGACGCTTACTTTCATATGGCAGTCATGAACAAGCACGATTGTCAAATTAAAAGTGGAGGGGGGTAACGTGTTAGCAGCTCGGCGAGGGATTTTTTTTATCCTTAAAGTGATTGATTTACTGGTATACGAATACACTTAAGCATGAATAAACAATATATTCAATGAGCTGAGGTTTGCAATTTTTTGCTGATTCATTATATTCTCCCTTCGTGGATCAAATTAAAAATTAAAGTTAATATTTTCAACATGCTATTATTATTATTATTATTATTTTGTATTTGGGATTGGATTTTTTTTTTTGTTAGTGGATCATTATTTGTTTCAATCTGATTTTAGTGATTAATTTTAATTTAAATGTTCGTTCGTGTTGCCATGACCAATGAATAGAGAAGATTCAATTGGTCCTGGCAAAGAAAAGGCAAAACTTCTAATGTTGATATATATCTACATCTGAAGTGCATAGCAAATCTATACATGGTATAAAATGAAGTCTCCTGAAAGCTTCTGTATGTTTGAAAGTGAAAAACTCGTGAAATACTTAACTGATATTAGAGGTATTTCTACCATTTTGCAGGGCATTTATTGGGAAAGATTTTAGTATATTGAAGTTATATCAAAATAAAAAAAGAAGTATTATAATTGCGATTTCAATTATTTTCCTACTACGGTTCGCGCATGCGTAAAACAGCAGTATCTGTGCTTTGCACTTATCCGCGCATGGGCGAAAACCTCAAATTGCGCATGTACAAATATCAAGAGTTGTGGCATGCATATGCGATACATTTCTTTGTTTACGTCACATTTTAAACAGCTATTCAAAACTCATGCCCCAAAAAAAGGAAATCTAACCTTGGCCGGAACAAATTAAATGCCAAAACGCTTCGTTTGTTGCGCAATAATGAAAATGTAGAGAAAAGAAACGTTCGGTTAGCGAATATCAGAGAAAGAATATCCACATTTAGGAAAGGAGCGTCTTCTGTTGAGCGAAGTAACCGTCTCTCTTTAGATCGCACTGCAATTGAATTACAGAGAGAATATCTTTTTGTCTTGACACCAGAAGGAAAAAAAAGCCAATACTGTTTACAAAGAAATATCATGAAGCAGGCTGCATTTTATTTTCATATCAGATTATGCAGAGTGGGTACAAGTGTGGAACACTGGGGACGTATTTGTATATTTTTAAATTTTAAAACAGCTCTTCTATTGTATATTTTTAATGAATTGTTTTGTTTATGAGCATTTCATATTTTTTACATTTTTAACAGAATAGCATTTCAGAATGTGTGCTATAAAAAATTGTTTTGTAGTAATTTTTGATGATTTCTAAATATATTTTTAAGTTTGTTTGATGTTGCGTGAGATGGCCATGTCATATCGGATGGCGACTAGACTTAATTTTAAAGCAATATTTCCTCTTGGATTTTATACCACGGCCAACACCGTACGGGTACTGCTAGTAACAAATATTTTATTTCTTAAGCAACCTGCTAATGTGCATGAGATTTTTTTCCTGCAATTTTCTTTAGTAAAATATGAAATATTGTCAACAGCCTGCTTAGACGAGCGCATCTCCTAATGATTTTTTTAACAGTGTGATAATGTAAAATCCATAAGCGGATTTTTTATGCAGTTAGATTTAAAAGGCCGCTGTCCGATCCTGAAGTCGAAATTCCGCACAAGCTTCCAGAACCGAATTTGCAAACCATACTAACACTTAATAGAAATAGATCTCAAAAGTCTAGGACTTCTTCACAGCCCCAAAACCACAACTAATTCAAATTTCATTCCAAATGAAGGTTTAATCCATTAACTGCCACTTGAAAAAAAAAAAAAAACTTTTGTACAAAAAAGTTGTTTAACAGTATAATTATAGTCCAATTATGTGTTGTTTTGGAAATTTTGGCATTTTTGGAAAAGGATATTGTTATAAAATGATCAATAAAGTATCACTAAGAAAACAAAAGACTGTGGAATCAACAGATCGTTACTATAGCCTCTAAATTATATATTTATATGCGATATTTCATTATAATATAAAAACCAAACCAAAAATATAATTTTTTTAATATGGCAATTATATTCCTTTCAACTGACAGACAAATTTCAAATTTGCTCGCTTGTTGTAAAGAAACGAAGGGCAGAATACACACTTCCTGCTACACACAATATTGGCTGATACATACAGAATGAAACGAAATTGCCAGTCGTACCAAATACACTTATGACGCCGAATGGTGTACATAAAATTCTAAAATCTCCAAATAAATATCGTGGCAGCTAATGGGTTAAGATAAACTCTTCGAACAATTTACAACAATATAAAAAACATAAGGGCGTAATAACGTTTAACCCTTTGACTCCTGGAGGAAGTCAAAACTTAGCAGTTACAAATTAGAGGGTTAAACTGTCTCAATTTTACACATATAAAAGTTCGGTAGAACGGAGATTTGAACATATACCACTCAAAAAGAATGGTTCCAAAACCAGTGGAGAACGAAACTAAATCATATACTAATACAATTTAACAAAATCTAATAAAACAATATCATTCTCAGAGTACAAAAATTTGAAATGGAAACATGCTAATTAGATAAAAATATATTTCATAAATAACTAAGGAGGTTTCGCCCTATACTTACTTTCTCTCGCCAACCCTTGATGGTGTTTTATACTGTACCCCATATTCGTCAAGTCTAATTAGCAAGTTTTTAAACTACACAGGCCATTCGTTCCATGCTGGAAGCTTAATCTTTCCATGATGAGAACATACATTTTCCGATCGGCCTACTTCAAAGCCCCACAATTAGAACATTCTTTGTTCATAACTCCAATATCCAAATATTGAATCACCTTTTCACATTTTGCCCCCAACTTGTCAGCTTCATGATCCGTTTTTCTTTTCAAATTGCCAGATTCTCGCTCGATCTTTCTTTTTAATTTTTTTCTTCATCTTTCTCCTTGGACGCCCAATGCAGGGTTAAACACGCACACTGCTTATGTATTCAGACAATTGCTAATCGAGAGATATCGAAAAATATTCGTTACTCGAAAAAGGTAAACTGGAAAGCTGTTCATTAGTGTTGCCACAAACGGTGTGTCTAAAAGTAAAATTAACAAAAAAATATTTCTCAAACTCATTTCCTGTTAATTAAAACTTTACTCCCCCCCCCCCCCTTTTTTTTTGTTACCATTTCACCGTCAAGAGCAATATAAATACATATTAAGACTTGATAATTATTTTCATTAAATATTTCAAACAATGCTGGCAAAACAAACCTCAAATATTACGGGTCAGGTGACACGCGAGCTACCAATCACAAAGCGAATAAAACGCAATGTTTACATTTAAAAAAATTTATATAACAGATCGATAATTTTAATCACTAATAACATTTGAAACCGTAAATTTTTATAATCATCGGTACAGATGCATTATCAGAATTCGAATTCATCAGAATATTTCAATCTACCGATCCAGTAATCGATGTTTAATTGGTACTTGTCGGTTGTAACAGGCGACTAACAAAAGCGGAAAGAAAAAATTTAGACAATTTGGCGAATATTTTTATAAATTTAGTACATTTTTCAATTCCTATTATTTCACACTCTCCTTATATATACATATCCATATGTATATCTTGTTCAAATTTTCAATCGTTAATAAAATACTTTTTATTCGTCCACTCAAGTTCAAATACATCTTTTTAAACTTGCAGTGAATGACACTTGATGTTAATACAGTTTTTTTTAATATTAATTAAATTTGTCCAGTAATTTCTATTTGGTCGCCAAGCTCTGAGATTACTGACGCAACACCCGATTATAAATAATATTAGATATATATAAATAATAAAAGAAAATAAGTAGGAATTGACTTAAATTTTTTTATATATATTACTTGTTATAATATTTATATTGAGTAATTGAATATATTTACAGTGGGTAAAAAAAGTTTCCGTACGCCGCTATGACTGTTAATAAAAGTTTCATTTTTGGCACAAAATATTTTTTTATGAAAATGAAAATTTTAAAATAGATTTAACACAATTTCATTTATTATTTATGAATATTATAAAGGAAAAACTATGAAGAATATTAAATACTTAAATTGAAAGAATAAAAAATGCCATTAATAAGGAACAAAAATAAGTTTCCGTACGGAATTTGTATAGTACATGAAAAACCTTTTTCATGCTGACCAACTTGCATTTAATGATCGGTAGGCCTTCCTTCGGCCTTGATCACTTCTCTCAAATGTTGTGGCATAATCCCCATCAGTTTTTTTTTTTTCTTTTTTATTATTATTGTTGTTACTGGAGAAATACTACTCCAAATGTCTTGAATGGCCCTTTTGAGTTCAACCTTGTTCTTTGTGTCATGTTTTTTTAGTTCACGACCGATTTCTTCCAATAAATGTCCTATAAGGATTAAATATTGAGACTGGGTAGGGCTATGAAGCTGTTTTTTAACATTATAGAGACATTACTCTTGACAAATCTTGGAGGTATGCTTAGGATCGTTGTCCTGTTGAAAAGTAAAGTCCATTCCAAGTGATAGTGTATCTGCATTGGTTAAAACGTTTTGTTTTAGAATGTCAAGATGTGTGTACCTATCCATATTTAAATTTATAAAATATAAATATCCGAAACCAGCACTTATACACCCCCATACTATATTCAAATCATCACCGTGCTTCACAGTTCCACATAAATTCTTAAGTAAGATATGCTGTTTTGATTCCCTCCAGATCCTAAATCGACCATCTGACCCAAGGATATTAAATTTTGATTCATCACTAAAAAGGGCCGATTCCCAAAAAGATGGAGGCTTGCTTATATGCTTATTTGTAAACTCGAGACGCTTTCACCGTAACAGAGACTTATAACAGGCTTCATACGGGTTCCACATCCATTATAACCTTTTTTTAAATGACATTTCTCACAATTTAAGATGCGAATTTAATGCTGTAATTAACCATTAAATCAGTTGCAAGGTGAGGTGCATTAATCCAAGGGATTATCTTGCACCTTATACATGATATTTCTTTTATGCAAGCGATTTAACTTCAGAGATCTTCCGGATCGATCTCTAAGCTCAAATGTTAACACATCACGGTATCTTTCAATAATATACTGCACTTTGGTTTGTAAGTCATTTCATTGATTTTTTTTTCCCATAAATAATCCATTTTTTCGCAACCGAATCAAACTCTCGAATAGATTTCTGAATTTCCATTTTAAGACAATCAGCAAAACATTGGAACTAAACAACTGTTGTTATGGTGTATTCTTCACTCTGACAAACCATCAAACTTCGAATATTTACTGTGGATTAGTTGTAGAGCACGTCAGGAGGAATTTGCATATTGCGTACGGAAACTTTTTTGCATGATATTTCGTCATTTATCTTAAAAATTGCAAATGGACTTGCTGAGTTTTGTAAAAAAGAGAAATTTATTATGAAACTCCCTTTTAAAGACTCATATTAACAATATATAAGTAGTTTATAAAGATAAAAAGCAAAAATTAAAAATTATGCTAGTTTATTTTTATTTTAGTCTTCTGTACGGAAACTTTTTACCCACTCTATACTTGAGTACGATTTTATAATTTGGCGAACTTATTTTTTGCGCTTTTTGGTCGCTGTTAAAACCGAATTGTACCGTTAATTAATTAGTCTGATAATCTGGCACCTTCGATAGATAATGTTTTTCAATAGAGGCCAAATATGAACAAAATCGAATTATAATTCATCTGAGATAAATCATCTCATCAAGCTAAATGGTTTAGAAAGCCGAAACTGTCAACGAATATTTCAAAGTTAATTAGCATGGACAGTTGACACTTGAGATGGATAACATTGATTAATTGAAATCAAACGTTTAATGATAATTGATTTGAAAGACTGAAAAAAAAAGGAAATGCACTTTAGAAACTATCAATAGTATAAATTGATTAATCAGGACAGTCGGCAGACCACATCGAATTCAAATTCATCTGAATAATTCAATCAAACTAAACCGCCAGAATAACCAATGCTGTCTACAAATAACATTAAAATTGATTACCCCTGATAACTGATACTTTCGGTAATTAAAACCATGTATATATTATAAATTAATTCAGGGAAATTAGAAAGAAGTAAGAGTTCTATTCGACCACGATTACACCTGAAACTGGCGCTAGAGATAAGGAAGTGTTTCAAGGAAAACTAATTAAAGCAATTAGGTCGATGTATGACAATTTTCTTAATGAAGTTTCCAAACCAGTTATTCTAAAACAACACCTGACGTCATAATATTGTCATTTCTTTCAATAACGCAGCACAGCAAGGAATGATTTTATGTAGATTCCTATAGGAAGACTACCTATTGCAATGGTTCTCGTGACAAGACTTCAGAAAAATTTCTGCAGCTCTTCACCGATCATGGTCCCTAGAACTTAAAGTCACTCTTTGTGTTTATACTATAAACATATAATTATAACGCTTCGTCTATGTTATCTTGTGAACAGGAAAACTGAAGTAATTTTCTTCGGATTTTAAGTAGCCTGGAATCTTTGTTAGAAATGCAAAAATCTCAGACGAGTTCGTAAATGTCCCATCTAACTCAAAGGGGGTGGAAATGGTATCAGGTTGAAATGTTCATTTAGTTATAACTTTCTTAATATTGAAGATAGAAAAAAAATTAGCCAAATTAGCGCCTTATTAAGAGCAACAACTTTTGTATTTAAAACTTTCCGACAACTGCAGCAATATCTTAGAAGTCAGGGGCTGAAAAGTGATTTTCAAGCTCTAATTTTGACTGTTTCTAACATCAACAATTTATGTTGTCAGCTAGAAACCTCGATGTAAAGGATCTTTGCTTTCCAGATTGCCGAGTGGAATTTTTTTTTTTAATTTAAATTAATTTCGTCTATTCCTTTCACTCCCATTTCTAAAATCGTCAGGCATACTATAAGCGTTGCATACAATAATTTTGATAAAACGGTATTAAAAAAATATGGACTTCATTATTAAAACCCTTTAATTTTAAATTAAGAATCGTTTAATCAAAATTTAACAAAGAATTAAAATTTCAGTTCAGGATTGTATATGCAGGGCAAGTTTTCAGTTTTTATATCAGTAAACAGCAAGAAAGTTCTCACCTCGTCTACATTATTGACAGCTCCTGTTTAAGTTCCATAGTATAACACAGAAATCCCCGACCTCTTTTTTTTTTTTTTTTTTTTTAGATGATTGAATCCAAAATTTGATACAGATTTACAGTTCTGTAATTTCGATAAACAGAATTTGATTGTATTTCTTTGAGTATCGCCAGGTGGATCAATACGGAATTTGAAACTATAAGCTATACTTATGTACATAAATGTAATTCAGGGATCTAAAAAAAATGTGGATAAAATGCTTCTGCTAAGATTACATAGGCATATATTAAGTTACCATATTTTCTATTTGACTTAAATCAGTGAACAAGATTTTAATAGGATGAATTTAAGTTACCATATTTTCTGCTGAGTTTAAATTACTATGATCTTAATTGAATGATCTAATTACCATACTTCTGGTTAAGGGAGAGGCACAAAAGAATTAAGCAAAATCCAAGTAAGCAAATAAATATAGAAGCAAAATAAATCAGAAACAAATTATTATATATTTTTTTTAAAGTAGGAATCGTTTAGTTATATTAGCGTCCCGTTTTAAAGCGGCACTAGGGCTATTTTGGGACGGACCTCGTAATTTTGAACCATGGTCAGATGACAAGGACGACACCTGAGCTGACACTTCCCACCCCCTCTCCACAACACACCAGCTGGATGACGTTTGGCCTGAACGGATTTAACAAGCATCAGGCCCGCTTACACGGCGGTTCGGCGGTAGAATCGGGTCTCGAACCTAAAACCTTCCGGTTCCGAAGCCGAAACTTTACCACCAGGCCACCACGGCCCTTAAAATAGGAAGCGAGAAAAAATAGAACTTATACATTTTGCTATTATTTTTACAATTTTTTTCTTCATACTTGTACAACTCGAACGACAATATTACTCTGATATGAATTATTCAATATTTAGTAAAAGTTAGGAAGAAAAAACAAAACATTTATTCAGAATAACAAAACATAAGATGGAAAGGCAATTAACTTTAATTTTCTTTGTCCTAATTAATAACAAATTAACCAATACATTTTTTTTAATATGAGCCAGTAACTACAAAGATTTCAAATGATTCATTCTAATTGTAATGTAAGTCAACTACAGCGACACGATGTCTCAGATGAACTGGAACTATATTGTTTGCAGTTACAGGATTGAGCAAATGCTCTAGATTTAGGATAAATAACCCATATTGTTATGCGTCTTGCTTATAAATAATTCATAATAAAATCTTCATGTTTAAATTGGACATGATTATGGTAATAGACTGCATATTATCTATAAATTACAACTAGCATGAATATAAAAATTTTTAAAATTACTCTACAAGACAAACAGTTGAGAGTAGAGTTCCAAATTTAGCAGGTAATAGAAGGTCCTCACTAAAAAAAAAGGTTTTTTCATTATTTTAATTAAATGTTTAATTATAAATTATTTATAAGTTCAATATTTTTCTCAATAATGTCAGAACATATTGCATAAAAATCATTTTCATATCGTTTTAAAATTCACAATATTAGCTTTTAATCGATATATCCATTCAATTTTTGCTCTAATTTAATAAATTTTGAAATATATTTTTAAGTATATTTTACAACGACAGCTTTCATTGTTTAAATAGTTCTTCATATACACATAATTGACGTGACAACATATGGTGTGATGTGATTTCGCGTTACCACTACGCCACTGCGGCACTATGCTTCGCGCTCCCAACGACAGGTCCAAGGTTCGATCCTCGGGCTGGGCAAGCTCGACTCAGCCTTTCATCCCTTCAGTAGATCGATAAACTGAGGACCAAGCTTACTTGGGAACTAAACACTGGAGGTTCCGCGTTAGACTGACCCCCTAATCTGGACATAATGCCTTACATCACAGGGCCCTCGGTCAAGAAAGCAGATATGGGCACTGTAGGCCTTGGCTCACATGGGCTATCGTGCCACTGAGTTTAGTTTAAATAACAAACGGTAAAAAGTTGGGACGAATCTAGCCCAAAAAACATCATCATACTATGAAATTTTTGATTAGTGGTTCAAATATCTCCTGGACTTAAAAAAAACTTTTTCATATATGAAGAAGTACACAAAAAAATATTGAAATCTTCAAAAAAAACATCTTTCAGACACCTCCCCAAACAGGGAAAAATACACTTTTAGAATTATATCTATCAGTGAACATGACTACTAAGAAGCGTTTTGAGCTAAACGGATGAAATTCGGTACATATTTAAATTAAATCAGTAGATGTCTGTCCAATTTTGAATGGAATCCATCCAGAGTGAAGTACATCTGTCTACCTGTTCGAGTACAAATGAACATAACTACATTACGTAAAAAGCAAGACATATAATTTGATACACAAGTTTAGCATTTCAAATGTAGATTATCACATTTTGAACCAAATCTATCAAACTACTGACCGTCTATTGACCGATGCTTTCACATGCATGTACACTCAATAATTCATGAACAAAATAAATGAAATTTGGTTTGTGGTCTTGTGACTACGATTGTAATTCTACATCAGATTTTTATTTCAATCGATAAGGGCGTTCAAATACAAATAATTCGATTTTCGGGTACTTGTGTACTAACCGCTTGTCGGGATTTAATAACCAAACAATTCACTAAAGATCAATATTTTTTCACTATTGTTCGTCTTTTTGCATTCAAAGCATGCACGGCCTTACCAGAGACTCACAATTTATGCAATGAGAGGATAATAACATCAGTGGTAAAAAGTGTGTCAGAAAATAGGGAGCGTTTTTGAGAGGAGAGGGCACTCCATTTTGCTTTTAAGTAAACTTTTGAAAAAATTTTCCTTTTAACCCTTTAAAATACTTTTTTTTTAAGTCACGATATATTAAAATATTTTTAGCATTGTGAGTGGTTTAAGAGAAGCGCACTCATTTAGCATAAATTTCTTTTGATTAATTAATTAATTTGTTTCATTAATAATTAAGTAACAAATCATGACACCATTTTGTGTGAGATAAGGAACTGAAGCATCTAAGTTTCTATCTTATTGAAAAATTTGTCAGAACGTACGCTAACAAACAGAACTTCACAAAAAGATGGATGAATTTGGTGGGGAGCATACTTCCCATGGCCGTAGAAAAGGTTAAAGCGTTTTTACACTTATTTTGAACCATGTTTCTCTATTTCTTACTTTTGGTATTCTAAATGGGGTGGAGGGGGGGGGGGTTAAGAATTAGAAGGTGGCAAGAATTAAACTGATCAGCCTTTGATTTTGAAAGCATCGTTTGCCTAAAGAAATTTATTTTTCGAGAATTAATCACGAAATAAAGTAACGAAATTTTTCGAATTATCTGGCATAGTCAAAAGTTTTGAAATTTGAGCCACGATTTGAATAAAATGTTCAGAATAGCTCAAGGAAAATTTTTACTTCTAAATAAATAGTTCCACATAAAATACTATGGAAAAGATGAACAGGAATTCATTTTAAATAACTAGCAAAGTATTTTTTAATAAATTATTTATTACTATTGCTACTTAATTGTTATTATATCCGATTTTTTCTTAATTTGAACCGTAGATATAGCTAATTTCGAATTGAGTTCTATAGCATTGAGAAGAAATCTAGAAATTATATGTTCTTTTAATTCCTTCAATATTTTTCACATTTTTTTTAGTTAAAAAAATCTAGTTATGACATTTTACAAGAAAAACAGAATAGTTTAATTCAACATTTTTATTTATATTATAATTTGTTTAGCAAAGTTTTTAAAAAAATGCTCGCCTAATTGAATGCTGAGGATAAAACGAATTAGTTCAATTTATTTTTATTATTGGATGGTTTCATTCAACATTTTTATTTACTTCATAGGTTGTTGTTTTTTTTTAACCAAAGTTTAAAAAATGCTCGAATAATTGAACGTTGATAGTAAAACGATTAAGTGCAATTCATTTTTTAATAAAAAAAGAGATTTAAATAGACAGATTTTAAATTGATGAATAAGTTTATTTCCTATTACTATCAAGAATTTGAAAAATTAAATAAAAATCGCGAAATCAGTAAAAGTTTTCCATATTTAGAAAAAAATTATATATTTTTCAATAAAGTAATATTTGCTAAAATTCTCAACTCGATTTATTAAAGTATTTAAGCTAGAAAATATTAAAATTTTGATAAGAAATTGGCCATAATACTATAAACTTATATTAAAATTCTATGCAATATATACCATAAATTTCGTGTGAAAATTATTCATTAAACCTTTCAATACTCAAATTCAGTGAATTTTATGGCGGCCCGATTTGTTAGGTGAATTTTAACAAATTTTATGACAACAATGATTCGACATAATAAATATTATTGATAGAATTTTTAGGGAATTCTTTAATAGTAATAACAATCTTATAGAATTCTCTTCTATATTAGCACATTATTGTTAAAATAATAAATGTGCTAATTTAACTATTTACACTAAAAACTATTTTCTAAATAAATTACCGCGAATTGCAGCAGGGCTAGTAGTCATGAAATAGTTAAACTACAACATACAATTTAGACAGAATATGCATTACAAATTTTGAGGAAAAACTCAATGACTAAATTTGAAATTTTTTTAAATTTACGATAATTCCTTAACTGATACAGTACATATAATTCATTCACTTACAGCATTATTACCATAATTTTTAGGAGAGATTTTATTTAAAAATCATATGAAATATTTATCAATCTATGTATTATTTTCGGAACTTTATGATAAATCATACTTTATTTACTATTTTTTGCAATACGAAAAATAGTAAATAAATTATGATTTATAATAAAATAAAAGTACAGAAACCGGGGCAGAACATACAGAAGAAGGCATGCACCTGCAAAATATATTATACACTTCAAGCAAAAACATCAAATTATACTATATAGAATCGAGGCATGCATTAACCGGACAACACAATTTTTTTTTCCTACTGTCAAGTAATAGAACCAAGCGCAGTAACGGCCAAAAAGTTAAGAGAACAGTAAACACACCAAACACGTGCGCTAGCACGACGCCAGGTAAGACCAGTACAAAAAAAATTGTCCTCACACTGAAATATGTGACAACATAACAAAAGTAATAGAATAACTTAACAAAGAAATAAAAAAAACTTACCAGCTATATCCAAGGCAAACTTCGTTAAAAGGTGAGGACAAACTGTTTCCAAAGATAAACATAAATCTTGAAAAGCTGGGTATCCCTTTCGAGAAATTATTGATATTAATCCATCGGCTCGTTTGGCAGCAGAATCAGCCTCGTCTAAAAGTCGTTTGTCTTCGGCATTTAATAATCCAACAGATTCGAGATTTTTGAGTAATTTTGTAGTGACTGTCTCACTTAATTCTTGCTTATGTCTTTCGAGCAACCTCACCACACTTGTCATCCCCGCCATTTTGAAACAAACTTTTTTCGTTCATTCACTCTACAGGTGCGACAGCGCCATCTAGTTGTCTTTACGGCGGTCAATTTCGGTTTGTTTGCTGTTGCTTTTTTTTTGTTTGTTTGTTTGAGTGGAAGCAATTATTGGGTGGAGAGAGAATGCGTGAGATATTTTTAGAAGCGCGCGTTATGGAGGGAATAAAAAAAAAAAATACTGCAACGAGAACCGAAAGGATAATATGTCAACTTCTGATGTCGGATTTCTTTTGAAGAATGGTGAATTCAATTTAAAACAAGGCGTTATGAAAAGTTTTATTAATATCAAGAACACTGTAATTTTGGCCATTAGGGGTATATCTTATTTTATTTTTTTCTATGTCAGAGAAAAATTTCGAGCCAACATTTATATTTAAACATTTTTTAGCAACTTTATAATAATAATAATAATAAAGAATTTTAACATCTTAGAATTTAAATTTTTACGTAGAAAGAATTCTTTAAAAGAAAAGGGAATTTTTTGCATCGGCTTAGCATACTTATACGATGCAAGAAAGTTGTAATATGATGCAGTCGAAAATATTGAGAAAAAAAAAAGGATATTTGGTGTTATACTACTAAACTTCAAAATATACGATTTTAAAAAGTTGTAATATGATGCAGTAGAAAATGTTATGAAAAAAATTATATTTGGTGTTATACTATTAAACTTCACAATATAGAAAATGATTTTTCGTTGTACAAAAAAATATGGAAAACGATTTTCCACTGTAAAAAAAAAAAAAGTATTTGGTGTTATGCCATTATTTTGAAATATACGATTCAAGAAAGTTGTAATATGAAGTAGTCGAAAATGCTGTGAAAAAAAAAATTATATTTCGCGTTATATTATTAAACTTCGAAATATACGATTCAAGAAAGTAGTAATATAATGTAGTCAAAAATGTTGTGAAAAAAAATTATATTTGGTATTATGCTATTGAACGAAATACAGAAAATGATTTTTCGTTATGAAAAAAAAAATGATATTAGGTGTTATACTACTAAATTTTGAAACATAGGATTCAAGAAAGTTGCAATATGATACAGCCGAAAATGTTGTGGAAAAAATTATATTTGGTGTTCTATTACTAAGCTTCAAATTTACGATTCAAGGAAGTTGTAATATGATGTAGGCGAAAATGTGGAAAAAAATTGATATTTATTGTTATACAATTAAACTTCAAAAAATAGAAAATGATTTTTCGTTGTGAAAAAAAAATTAATCTTTTATGTTATACTACTAAATTTTGAAATATACTATTCAGAAATTGTAATATAATGTAATCGAAAATGTGAAAAAATTGTATTTGGCGTTATACTATTAAACTTCGAAATATTCGATTCAAAAAAGTTGTAATATGATGTAGTCAAAAATGTTGTGAAAAAAAATTATATTTGGCATTTTACTATTAGATTTCGAATTATACGATTTAAGAAAGTTGTAATATGATGTAGTCGAAAATGTTGTCGAAAAAATTATATTTGGTATTATACTATTAAACTTCGAAATATTCGATTCAAGAAAGTTGTAATATGATGTAGTCGAAAATGTTGTGAAAAAATTGTATTTGGCTTTATACTCTTAAACTTCGAAATATTCGATTCAAGAAAGTTGTAATATGATGTAGTCGAAAATGTGAAAAAATGATATCTGATGTTATACTACTAAACTTCTCTTTAAATCAATTATAGAAATAAATTTTATGAAAATAAATTCTAGAAACCCTTTTTTATTTTTTGTCATTAAAATGTGTATTATTTTTGCAATAAATATTCGTTAATTTTAATTTGTGAATCATAATTATAAATATTCTGGAAATTCAGTTTTTAGTCACACTTACATCCATGTATTGCTGTTTGTAGGAATCAAAACTCAATTTACTTATTCCATAACTGATAATTAAGATATGAAAATATCAAAATATTATATTGTTGTCAAGAACATATAAAACAAAAGTACACAATTTCAGAATCAGGGAACATCAATAAGTGAACATAAAAACGATAAAAAAAATAATAAATGTTATGTAAAATCGGTAATAACTAAATTATACTATTATTGAATTATATTAGTACTAACTTATGAAATTATATTATTACTAAATTTTACCGGTATACTATTAAATGTGTTTCCGGCAAAGAATAAAATTCGATATTCTGTAGAATGCTTGGGAATTGTATATAATGCTTAAAACTAGCCAGCGATGTATGAAGTAATTCATATTTCATACATATCCTACTCATTCTGGAGAACACCAAATCAGAAACCAGGAAAATATGAAATACATCTCCGATTTGTTTCGAATTTAGTTTAGTTATATTAATGTCCTGTTGTAAAGCAACACAAGGGCTATTTTGAGATGGGCCTCGTAATTTTGAACCGAGGTCAGATGACGAGGACGACGCTTGAGCTGGCATCCCCCTCTCCACGCCACACCAGCGGAAGGACGTTTGGCATGACGGATTTAACGTGCAACAGACCCCCTTACACGACGGTTCTTCGACGGAATCGGGTCTCGAACCTGAAACCTTACGGCTCACAAGCCGGGATCTTACCACCAGGCCACCGCGATTCGTTTCGAATATCACATGGCAAGATATGTGACTTTTTAAAAGACAAAAAATTCATACCTTCTGTGGCCATGCTAGTCAAGATGATGAAATATATACATTTTGTGCATCTTTTGTTTCAAAACTGAAAATGCTATTGAAGGTAAAATAAATTCTGAAATCTGAAAATACAAGCGAGAGAGAGAGAGAGAGAAAAAAAAAGAACAGAAAAGAGAAAAAAGAAAGAAAGAAAGAAAAAGTAATTCGGGAAAAATTGCATGGAACTACTGTGTGAGTTCCTATATCTGACACCGACAAGGAGAGAAGTGATTCGTGCAATAAATACATTGTCAGTTATAATGAGTGTGACAGAGAATGGCTTATACCGGCTTGGAACTTTTGAATTAATTTTGAAACAAGCATATGTCAGATCTTAATTCACTTTATGCCCTTAGAATTTGCTTGGAATTGAATATATTCCTGCCCACGCTCCTCTTCCGGTCAGTTGCAATTGTTCAGTCCAGTGGAAGCGGCCAAGGATTCGTCAAATGTATTTGAAAAACAAAGTGCCAAAATATGAAATATATTGAGGTAAAAAAATTTAAGTGAAAATATAATTCAAGCCTACCATGTCGGAATGAGTAGGTTAATTTTAATTTCTTCTTTTTTATATGAAAATTTTGTTTCATAAATTTCATAAAAAAAAGCATAAATTTCGTTTTGTACAACTTTCATTTTTCTTTAAGCATTTTAAATAATTTTTTTTAACGGCACTCTCATTATTTTTTCTGAATAATATTTGTATTTTTCAGGAATGCGCAAATGCACGTCATTATATAATATCAGTGCCTTTTTTTCATATTTAATCTAAATAGACTTTTTCATTATATAGAATGCCTAGGTATTATATAAAATATCCTTGGAAGGTATGCAATAATTCTTATATTTCATACTTTGCCTAAAAACGTCCGGCATTATGTACAAAACGCTGGCACTCTGTACAATGCCTACGCATTGTATAGAGTGCCAGCGTTTTATATTCTGCCGGTAACTTATGCATGTATATTATTATAGATATTCATTATATATTTTATAGATATATGTGGTAATTTTTCTCCACAAGAGGGCGCTCCGCTCTCTTTATATGACGGTTAAAATTCAGTGTTATGTTCAGCAGAGAAGGGGCACCAAAAAAATCATCTTCTGAAAACGCCACAAATGGAATCCAAATTGTTAATCGATAGTAAAAAAGATTAAACTATCCTGCCATCCAAATGGTCTGGTGCATTAAAATCCATAATGTACATATAACTACTTTTTCTAGCTTGAATAATAAGTCGAATATACATAAAAGAAATAATTTATTTACAGTATAATATTTCCATTCACCATGAACAGAAACATATATGATTGCCTTTTTAAGGTATCCAATTAGGTTCAGAGGGGATTTAAAAAAAACATATATTTTGTTTATATGATGTTTTTATACTAATATAAAGAATAAATGATGAATGAAATAATTTAAATATATATATATATGTAGCTTTTGAAGAAAACGCATACTTTGATGTAAATTTTAACATTTATTTACGTAAACTAGATTTGCTCTAGAAAAAAAAATTGTCATTTTCTTTGTAACATTACATGTTTAAC
>JAPMOR010102536.1:229909-245326 GCA_026543865.1 Argiope aurantia | reverse complement strand
TATTCCTAAGTAAATGGTGAGTCGCTCATAAAAAATTTTTTCAATGACTCTGACATTAGTATATGATGACAGATGTCAGTCTGCTGCTAGTCAGATGAAATCAGCCTTGAAGTCAGTAGATCCAAATGAATAAAGCGTTTAGGGTCTGTTTATCTGACAGGTAATGTAAATAAATATCTCCATGGAAGAATTTTATTGTTATTCCTAAGTTAATGGTGAATCGCCCATAAAAGTGTTTTTCAATAACTCTGACATTAGTATCTGCTGACTATGATCAGATGAAATCAGTACTGAGGTCAGCAGATCCAAATGAATAAAGCGTTTTGGATCTGTTTATCTGACCCGTGGAGTAAATATTTCCATGGAAGAATTTTATTGTTATTCCTAAGTAAATGGTGAGACGCCCATAAAAGTGTTTTTCAATAACTCTGACATTAGTATCTGCTGACTAAAATGAAATCAAGTCAGCGTTGAGTTCAGCAGAACCAAATGAACAACGCTACTACATTATTAGTTAATGACCATGTTTTATACAATGTCGATAGCTGTGAAGTCTTGGTTATGATCATTGAATCTTATAATAGAACGCTAAAATGCAGATTTTCTTGGGAAATGCTCGAGAACCACACGCGCCTGTAACTCCATCTCACCGTATCTGACAAGCGTTTCCGACTTTAAGATCTCTGACATTTGTATCTGCTATCTGCGATCATATCAAACGAGCGTTGAGGTCAGTAGACCCAAATGAACTGAACGTTTTACACGCGCTGACCTCAAATCTGACATCACTGCTACAATATTGGTTAAAGATCATGTTTAATTCAATGTGGACAGTTGTGACGATCATTGCAACGGACGTGCAACGCCATCTACTCTATCTGAAAAGCGTTTCTGACATTGCATTGCTACGTGATTTCGAGTTTTCTAAATGTATCTTACTCTCTCCTAGAAGTTTATAATATTGATGTTGAGACTGTATATAGTATATTAATATGTTAACTCAATAGGAATAAAATAAGAAGTTATTTTTTCTCGATATAATGTATATTTAAAATACACTAGAAGACAGAAAAAAAATCACTTGGGGTTATAAATGGTAGTTGGCACACTGTTGTTTCATATTAATTATGCTTGTTAGACCCTGGGGGCAAAATGTGCAAATTCAAAGTAAGAAATAGGAAATTAGTGAAATCATGTTATTCTTAAAAGTGTATTATCGTTTTTGAAATACATAGAATTAAATGCTATATGTAAGAAGATCTGGGCAAAAAAAACAAAAAACATACAGGATATACAGTGTGTCTTCCAAAAGTGAAATAAACATTCATTTCTTTACATATAGTTCTCATTGCAAAGTTTCATCAAATAAAGCATCCAATATACGAAAATACATTGGTGTCTGTGAAAAAAGATAGTAAAAAAAAAAAAAAAAAAAAAACATTATACCACTCCCATAACGAAAAAGTTTTAATAAGAAAAATGTTTTTCTTACACTTATTTCTAAGAATATAAGATTTAATTGTAACCTGTAAAATTTGCTACATTTGAAAACCGGTTTTTAAATTAAGAAAACAGGTTTCAAGAATTCACATTATTATGTAAAAATTAATTTTAAAATCATTTGATTTGATATTCAATCTATGCAACGGGCAGCAAACGCATTTTTTCAAAGTTGCGAGTAAAGTGAGCCAGTTATTGTGCATTACTCAGCTGCGCCTGCGCACGTGGAAAAGACGTGCCTAACCGATTTATTTTATGTTAGTACATTCTATTCCTATTTCATCTGACAGTTACAAACAATCAGTTTCGCAAATTAGAAAAAATTTGTAAGTTCTTTAGAAAATCTCCAATAAGAAACACCATTCTTCAAAATTATATCAAACAAGAAAAAGGAAAGGAATTAAATTTAATTCTTGACAGCAAAACAAGGTGGAATAGTATGGAGGACATGACTGGAAGATTCCTAGCAGTAAAAGAATGCTTTAACATTGAATGTTATTGGTTCTTCTAATACGTGGAATGAAGCTGAATATCCAAACCTTTTAGAACTTCATAAAGTCTTGCGACCGAAGTCTTGGGTACGTCTAGCAGCCGAAAGCTTAGGGCGACGAGATGTCAAATTATTAACAAGTGAAGGAATATTTGAATTTCTGTTAAATGAACTAAAAAATGTAAACACTGAAATAAGTTTGAAATTATTATACTTTCGAAGAACGAATTCAAGAAAGAAGACAAGTAGAATTAGCAACTCTTTTGCTGTATTTACAAAATCCACAAAACATTTCTAGTTTAGCGAAGAAATCTAGTAAACTTTCTTTAGCTTCAAAAACCGAAGTTATTAAGTTATCTGGAAAGATATTGTCTAGAATATTTCCAACTTCTTATGTGAAAACCAATTCTGATAAAGAGCAACTCAAAGAAACTACTCATCAGAGTAATGCTTTTTTAAAAGAAGCAATGGAAAAAAAAAAATCAATTTGTAGGTTTCTTGAAGACACTGAAGAAAAACTTACAAATCCAAAGACACTGAAAGCTGAATTTTCATTATTTGAGGCAACGAATAAAAGATAAAAAAAAACAACTTATATTTGTTATTTGATGCCATGAAAATTATAAAACCAAGATTGATTGATTGGATTTTAATGGCGCAAAAGCCAGACATGGCTATGCTGCGCCAAACGTATGGTGAATTATAAAACCAAGCTCAGTAGCTAGTGAACGAGTATTTTCTTTTTCGGACAATATTGTGCCCAAAATAAGAACAAGATTTAGCCATTGATCAGTGAATATTTTATGTTTTCTAAAATCCAATTTTCTTAGGAGAAATTAAAATTAGTGAAAATAATATAAATACTATTTGAAATTTTTGTTTGAGTTTTCGTTATTTCGTGTAAGCGATATGTATATGTAATCCTTAATTTTTTTTCATATGTTTTAATTTTGACTTTGAATATTGAATTCGTTTTTTTATTATTTTATATAAATTAAATAAAATATTTTTCCTTATTCTATTTTTTAACAAAAATTCGAAAACCGGTTTTTTGGAAATATTGAATTTGAAAACCGGTTTTTCAAAAAGTCGGTTTTTGCATAAACCCTAGTTGACTTAGACCATTTTTCCAAATTCCTAACCAGTGTTTCAGCGAGATTTCTATTGTATTTTTCGAGGATGATATACTAAGAAAGACTATTATACGAAAAAAATTAAAAAATAATCCCGCATTTATTTTTCATTAAATTCTCAAAACAAAGGTCTGATAATACATTAATTTAATTACTTAAAAGTTTGTTCGAAATAAACAATTTTGACACTTATTATTAAATTCATTTTATAGTACCTGTACATATGCATTCCGTTTTCATTATTTATGACTTAAAGATACATCTTTTGAACTCATCGACAAAGATCTACAGAGCACATACTGCTAAAGCCAATTCATCCCGTAGTTCAGATATAATATAAATCGAAAGTAACTGAATATATTAGTCACCATTCAACATACTGTTACACAAAATGGAGCCAATCACAGGGTTTCTAAAAATGCCACACCATACATTTATAGAAAATTGCAAATGATGACAAACCTCTTGTAGAAAGAAGGGATTTCTATATTCAAAAAGCGATAGTTTTGAAGACAAATTTGGATTAAAGGAACATTCGTCTTCCAAAATTCATTTCTTAAAAAATTATCCTATTTTGGTTAAGGTAGGACCCAACTGTGAAATTCTTGATGCAGATCAGTTATATGTTATAATAGCATAGCAGTACACAATATAGTAGTATTTAAGTGTTATAATACCTCACAGACTCCCAGAATATTGAATAATAAATACCAAGTATTATACGCTGAAATATTTTCTGCATTATCGGTTTCGGAATGATGAGTTTTGTACTGATTATTCGTGTATTAGTATGAGAATAAATAGACAAATAAGCCAAAAAAAAAAAAAAAACAATTTTTGCATTTACTGTAGTTGTAGATCGTCCATAAGGGCTGTAGAATCACAAGGAATTCAATTCAAACATTTTATTATAATCATGAAAAATATGAGAATGTAACGTTTCCTCTTTTCCCTCACATGGTAATTGACATTCCGACCAGATGTAACGCCCCCCCCCCCCCGTTTTCACACACATTGTTAAGTGTATACGGACCTCCATCTGTGAATCCTTTTCACTAGGAGAGTCAATGTGTCTGGTCAATTGTTACTATAACTAGAAGTGGGAAAATAGATGTGTAGGACGTCGTTTCAAATAGATCTATCATATCTTCACCATCAAAAAAACCAGATACTAAATTTCTTTCCCTTATGAAGATACTCCTTAAATTATCAAGAATCGATCAATCACCAGCAACCATTCACTTTAAATGTCAAATCCAGGTATACTTTAGCCCGTGTTAGCTGCGAATTGATTATAATTGCCATGTGCTCAAGAGGTGGTCGGGTCGGCCATAAAGATGGATCCTTAAAACACACTACCTCGAGTAACTCAAGTTCACCAATGTGAAACCAGAGGAGAGTATCTGGTAAAAACAAAATGCTTTTTTTTTTTCAGAGGAAGGGGTGGGGAGACTTCGAATTAGAATTCGGAGTGCGTAAAGGTTGTTCCTGATTTTTTGAAAAACTCAGTCCTATTCGGGCTTCTGTGTTAGGGTCTACACGACAAAGATCGCTGAATTTCTGGAGTAGCCGTTTAGAGCTAAGAGTCTGTCAGCGGTTTTTTTGATGACTTTATTCTTTGATTTGATCGTGGAACTATTTCGTGATTGAACTGGTATTTGATTTTTGTAAACAATATTAACCTAAATGAGAACAAGAAGTTCGTTGTAAATATATAAGACTGTAAATAAAAGAATTATTTCGTTACGCTACAATCTTATTTGATCGGTCTTGAGCAAGATATTAAAAGAATTTCTTTTTTTTTATTAATATAATGTTTTTTTTAATTCTAAAATGATAAAAATGTTTCATCAAAAATTGCCAATTATGAAAAATTAAAATTTCTGAATAAGAAATAATAATAACAATAATAAACTGAAAAGGAGTTAAAATAGGAGGAGAAAATAAAAGAAAGAAACGACTGCTTAAAATATTCTTCCTTCCAACAATTTTTATTTCAATATATTACGCTACGGTCTACTTTATCTGTAGTTATTTAATTAATAAAAAATTATAATGAAAACTTAAAATTTATTTGAAACAGATTTCATTTTAAAATTATTAGCATAAAGTATTCAGTTATTTTGGAATTTCCATTTAGCCAATCAGCAATTAACATATTTTCAAAATCTCATTAATATTTCCAAAAAATATCATAATGTAAACAATTCCTAATGAAATATATTATCGAGCTCTGATAAACAAACAAACAAAATTATTTCAGTTTCAAAAGAGTTGAATTAATAGTAAAATTAAAGACAAATCTCCCTGACAGCGAAAAGCGGCTTGTATGCAAAAACCTTTATCAAAAGCGATTAATAATTTCAAATATTACAGGATAAGAAAAAAACAATCTATGTTTCCTCAAGTTAAAAAAAAAAAAAAAAATCGTTACTGTGCGCACGCGCAGTGAAGCGCCAACTTGTTTTGACTTTTGGAGATAATAGGGTTCCCAGAAAAAATTTTGGAAAACAAATATTGGCGCGACAATACACAGTAAAAATCCTATTTCATTGTCGGATAGATTTTTCAAAATAAACTTAAATTGTAATAGGAATAAAGCAAAACAATACCGAAACTAAACTGAAAAGTCAGATATCAATGAAGCCACGAATTATTATTTTTTTCCCTTATACAAAAATATTTGAAAATATTAGAAGACCTTTAAAATCATCAGATCTGCAACACTTCTTCAGAAAGATAGGGATTTCCCCCAATTTATCTGAGACTTTATCTATAATACCACACTATTTTCCATAAAGCAAAACAATTCCGCGAATCTCCTGCATAGATAATAATGCTAATATAAGCTATGCTTCAACAGAGCTTTACTCTTTGGACTTATGAAATAAACGTCCTTTAACATGAGTCACGCTAAAATAAAGTAGTTAAAAAACAGAAATGTTTCTTATTTTATTTATTAAATTATAATGAACCCTATTCAATCGTTACTAATAATAAAAGGGAATACGAGTTCTGTATAATTATTAACATTTCGCAGGCCAAACCGTTTGATCTAGAGATACCAAATTTGGAACAAATATACATTTGAGAGTAAGAATGTTCATCTCAGAGATATTAAAAAAAATTAATCATTATACTACATAATTAAAATTTAAGCGGGACTCTGGCGCTCCGGCGAAATATTGTTATTCAAAAGCTATTTTTAAACTTTTTTTCAAATTCAAAAATTTGTTTTTTAATGACATTAATTTAGATGCAATATAATTTTTTTTGTAAATTTTATAATTTTTGAAAAATATTTTTTACGTGAGTTTAAATAATAATTTTTATTGTAGCAATGAAATTCAAACTGTTACCATTGTTTCATCAACTTTTTGATTACGTAATTATTTTTTTTTCCGATTTTTGAAAACTAAGGAAGAAAGTTTCCGTTAATTATCTGCTTATTTTTATTTATTTATTTATTTAGAAATAAAGAAGTGACCTCACAGGTCCGTAAAAAACTCCATGCAATTAAGGTGGGTTACCGAGACTGTTAGTTTTAAGTAATTTTATGAGACTTGAACTTTATATAAGATAATTCAGGGAGTATGTTCTAGACATCAGGGTGCCAGTTTAAAAGGGTTCGGGGGGGGGGGATAAAAAGGAATACGAGGATAGTGAAATGTTTGCTCAACCAGATTTCGGTAAAATCCCCTTTTTGAATTTATATAAGCTCTGGATGTTTTCTCCTTGCCCTTCTATCTATTCTCTTTTGTTTCGCGATGACAAAGGTTAATAAATAGTTTTTAAAAGATGCTAAAAAGCGTACTTTTTATCAAAAAATGGAAAAAGATGAATAAAGCTGTAATTTAAAGACAATAATCGAATACTTATTTTCCGAAAGAACATTACATATATATCATTTTAAGAAAAAAATTAACTAATAACTATTCAAAACGACAAAATAAGAGAGGGAGGGAAAAAGAAATTCACATTATATATTTTGCTATCATTTTTATTATTTTTATGCCGTACTAACAGCGGAGAAAGGTTATATATAATTTATTCTATCTAAAAAAATAATACTGAAATGACAATGCCATGCATATACTAATTGCATATCAAAAAATAACTCGCTTTAAAGTATGAAGCCTTTTCCTGCAAATAAAAAAAAAAAGATAAATTCGCTACGTCTACTTAAAATTCGAGGCAAATCCTAAAAGTATAAAATCCCTGTTTTCGTGAGTTGAAAATCAAGGCAGTTCATCTGATCTGGAATGTCTATCATTTTATCTGAATTCATACAATTAATTTCAATAGAAACATACAAACTAAAATTGATCTAAATCAAAATTATTTCATTTTAATTTCATAGATTCAGTCTGAACATTTCTGCTTATATGGGACGTTTGCCCTTTTATCTGAATTCATATATTTAATTTAAATTGAAAAATTCACTGTAGAATTTATCTCAATAAAATTATTTCACTCTAATTTTATAGATTTATATTAAGTTCATTTTTTTTTCATCCAAATTCATTTTTTTTTCTGAAATGAGTACCATTTTATTTGAATTAATTTATTCAACTGAATATTGAATGATTCAATGAGTATTAGAACAGATGAAGCAATGCATTTTTGTACTATTCTTTAGTATAACAAATAGTAAAAGTCAGAAAAATAAACATAAAAATCACGCGCCAAGCATAAAGATCTCGTCAACAATATATCGCCAAGGTGAAAATTATAATATTAATTACACACTAATATTGAAGAATAAAAAAATTTAAATATATTTTTTTCAATTAGTACTTGTTTATGTAATTATCAGTTAAAAATAAATCTTACCGCCAATTACTCCAACACATCCGCCAACCATTTTAGATATATTTCCTTTAAATCTGTCAGAGTGTATAGAAGCAGCAATAACATTCAATTCTTCAACTGTAGCTTTACGGGATATTTCCCATTTGGAATAGATAGCCAAGAATTCCGAGCAAGCTTCGTCAGCTTTTTCGAAACGTTCGATTATTTTTTCCATGACATTTCTTGCTTCTTTTTCTTTTGCCGCATAGTTAATACCTCTATAAGAATCGAATGCTCTCTTTCCAATTGTCTGTGTAGCAACGGAATATATAGATGACACAAGTTGTTTCTGTCCATAACTGATAGCAAATTGACTTCCTTTCTTAACTAGGGACTCGAAAACATCGCTGAAAACATCTGCTCGACCCATGGCGGAAAGGTTTCAAATGGAACGACTAAGTTCTGAGAAGGCAATAAAAGTATTTCAACAGTTCATCAATTCGTTTCCATGGTGACAAAAAAAATGATAAGTTCATATCATCGAAAATTATATCAATAAATACCATGCATCCATTCTGTCGTAAGATGAAACAATAATAATTCAGTGGATGGATCTAGAATGCTAGATAGAGTAAAATTTCGAAATTCAGAAGCATGAAATGAACGTTGACGAAATTATTGACGTAAACAAAACGACGTATAGCTACCAAGTAATGTGCTGCCATCTCTTAATAGAAACTGACATTAGATGTTCGAAAGTGTTTTTATTTATTTATTTAAAGGAGTAATATATTGCAACAAAGAAAAAGGTTCATATGTAGAAAAAAGAAACTGCGAGAGTATGACTAACAATGGATGCAAATCTATGACAAATTATTTTTTTCTTTAAGTACTTTATAAATATAGTTGAAATTGGGGGGGGGGGAGTAGGACGGGGACAAAGTACAGAACGGCATAAATAACTTGAAGCTTCAAGATTATTATTATTATTTTATGTTGGTATTTTTAGAATTATCTAATTTATTATTCAGTTAGATTCAAAAAGGGCATTTATTTCAGTAATAAAATTTCTGAATATTATTCTTAGGATTTTTATCATGCTTTAAATTTCGCCTGCAGGTCAGGGCGAAACGAAGTTTTTTATAATTAGGTCTTCCTCAATTCAACAACCTTGGCAAACTTTGTTTATGAGTATTCAGAATGAGTTCGTTAGTTTTTTTTTCATCCATTTCATTTTAGTTTATTTATAAATTTAATTTTTTTATACGCAATAGGCTAAAATTAATCTGTATAGTTGTGTGTTGTGGTTTTCTAAAGAACTGCCTGGTTTTAAACACACTATTTTTAATCTTCACAAACACAGCTACACTACAAAATTTACAAATACTTATTACTACAGATACACACAGAAAATTAGGTTAAAGAACAGTATGGTGGACAGATTCCACGGTTTCCAGCTGAATGCATTCGGCGTTAGTGCGAGGGTTGCGCATGGGAAAAAGTCGACCTCAGGATGCAGGTCTGCCGTTCAACTGATTGTCTTCTGTAAAACGCCACAAGGGGGCGTTCTCTGCTTAAGGGGAAAAAAAGGTGCTATATCTGTCAATTAATTATTTGTTTATTTCAATTTGTTGAAATATCTGCAACTTAAACGTTATTCACATGGATATTAAATAAAAGTGGATTCAAAATATATAAATTTGGAAGATAAAAAAAGGAAGTTGTGAATTTACAATGTCTAAGGAGCATTGTATTTCTTGAACAGGTCTTGGTACAGGAAGTGCCGCCTTTTGTTTTTTTATGACACCAGCCTGGTGACATCTTTTATTCAGTGAACTAATTGGGTTGTAGCCCACGGTCTATTTACCCACGGAGGCTTAAAAGTTTGTTATAATAATTTTATTTTAATTCAGAACTAAAAAATCATATTATTTTAATTTTAAATATGTAATAATTGCATACGCTCCGTATCTTCACCCCAGCATATTTTTTGCGTAACACTTTATTAGGTAGGCTGGGACGAAGAAGTTTAGTATATGATTAGATTGTCATCGATTATATCTAGAAATTTCACCCAGGACAGCTAGAAATATGCCTAGATTATTATGGGACTGTATATTTTATATAAACACAAGTTAAAAAAAAATTGGCGAGAAAATTTATATCATGTTTTGTATTCCATGTATTGAGAGCGTAGTTATCTAATATACAAAAATAAATGTTTGCTTGTTCGTACTTTATGCGCTGCCGTACCGTTCATTCGATTGCGATAAAAGTTTCCTAACTTATTGCTTGCACTTGTACGAAGGCTATAGGCATAATACAATCATTAGCATTTATTTTGAATGAAAAAGAAGTTTCAAATAAATCATTTCGTGCAGTTCTGTGATTCAATATTAGTTTAAAATTGACAAAAGACAAACAGTAAACGGCAAACTGCATATACATATCATTCGAAGTTAATCGCCCACATATGAAACAAAATAAAATTATTATCATCGATGCCAATCAATGTGAGTGAAATCAAATCAAAAATATTTAGTGCCAGCGCTCAATTAGTTTTTCTTTTTGTTAATGAATAGTCGTCTGCACAAGATATGTCATTTAACATGATCATTATTTTGGATGCAATGAACCGCACATATTAGTAACAGTTTATCTCGCACATACAAAATAGAATTATTATTATCGATGCCGATAAAGGTAAGTTTTCTATAATGAAAATTTTCCGATGCAAACAGTAATTTTTCTATTTATTCAGTGAATCGACAAATGATATAACTGTTATATAAGCGTATATCGTGTTAATTTCTTCGTCAAAAATATGCCTCCCAAACGTTCGTCATTTATTAGTTCTACCAACGCAGCACGTGTAAATAAGCCAATTGAAGCTTCTCAAACAAACGGGGAACAACAAACGAGCATTGAAGCAGATCGGTTATGAATTGTACAATCACGTGCTTCAGAATCTCAAGATCAACACGCGGCAAGAATCAAAAGACAGCGTTTATCACGGCATCAGAATCAGAAGACCAACATGCAATAAGAATCGAGACAACTGTTCTTAACGGAAAGTCGAATGGAGAAGATATGCTCATTCCTCGCATTCTCATTATTTCCAAAACGGCTGCAGTTCCCCATTCAACTTGCATTCTCGATGGCCATCAACAAGGCTCAAGGTCAATCACTTCAAATGCGGATTGAATCTAGAAAATCCATGTTTTCCACATGGCCAGTTGTATGCTGGATTCTCGAGTTGGATAACCAAGAAATTTATTTGTTTTTATATAAGACGGAAAAGCAAAGCAAAACAAAATATTGTCTGCCCTAATGCACTTGAGTAATTAAGTCAAAAAATAATTATTCATACTTCACCTTTACATATTGTCAAATTTCAATGAATGTGTTCATTGTCGACACGAAAATAAATATCATTCTGATTTATTTATACATAGTATAAAATGAAGTCTCCTGAAAGCATCTGTATGTTAGAAGGAGATAAACTCGAGAAATTCTTAACTGATATTGGAGATGTTTGTACCATTTTGTAGGGCATTTATTGGGAAAAGTTTTAGTATATTGAAGTCATATCAAAATAAAAAAAAGGAGTTTTATAATTGCTATTTTAATTATTCTCATACAAAGATTCGCGCATGCGTAAAGCAGCAGTATCTGTGCTTTGCACTTATCTGCATGTAAAGAAACCTCAAACTGCGCATGCGCAAATAGCAAGAGCTGTGGTATGCATATGTGATACATTACTTTGTTTACGTCTGATTTTAAACAGCGACTCAAAACTCATTATATCCATAACTCGTAAAAAAAAGGGAAATCCAGCCTTGGCACATTAAATGCCAAAACGCTTCGTTTGCTGGGCGATAATAAAAATGTAGAGGAAAAAATGTGACGCGAAAGGCAGCAATAGCGTTTCCAATCGTAAAGTTTCGAAGAACGTTACAGCATATTAACGGAAATATATAAAAAAAATCAATTAATGCAGTAAAATGGAATGCACACAAAAAAGGTTTAAACGAAAATAATGAAAGTAATCAGAAGGAGTATGAAGAGCAGGAAAAAAATCAGGGTAAATGAACAGAAAAGATCGAAATACAGTAAAAAAAAAAATGATGGCAATGTAATCCCAAACAAAAACCGAAAAATTGCCAATTTCGCAAGGCGCTAAATGACTGTATAACAAAGTTTAGCTCGGACAACTTTATGTGGCACTTTCTACAGTTGCATCCAAACGAAATCTCTTTGTCTTGATACCTGGAGAAAAGACAGCCAATACAGTTTACAAAGAAATATTCTGAAGCAGGCTGAATTTTATTTTCATATCAGATTATACAGAGTTGATAAACAAAGACTTTTTTGTATATTTTCAAATTTAGAAACGGCTTTTCTACTGTATATTTTTAAGGAATTGTTTTGTCTATGAATATTCTTTTTTTCTTCTTAACGGTTTAAATATTTCTGAACGTGTGCTATAAAAATTGTTTTGTGAATATTTTTGATGATTTCTAAATATATTTTTATGTTTGATGTTGCATGGCATGCCCATGTAATATCGTGTGAAGACTAGACTTATGCCAGATTTACACTCGGCCAGTTATAAGACGGCCAGTAGCCAGCTCATTCGTAGAAAAGAACTGATTTATGTTTGCCACAATTTCATAAGTTGGATTCAGGCAATCCATCTTGGCTATAAATTGCCATTTAGACGCCCCAGAAATTTTCTTTTTCACTGCGTATCGTTTGATGGATAATTATGTTAAAATAATGGCTAATTACACAAAGAAACATGCTAAAATAAAAAAAAAAGGCCAACATACCTCAATTTGGAAAGCTATAAAAATGGCAAACAAAATGAAACACACACACACAACCTCGCATCAGAAAGAACAAAGAGCAAAAAATGTCGGAATTAATCTATGGTAAGTGATTAATTTTTTTCACGCCAAAGAAAAAAAATCACCAAATTCTACAAACGCATATGCAGTAAGAAAAAATTACAATACAGCGGCATATTGTTGTCCAGTAGGGATCTACTGGCCGTCTTATAACTGGTCGAGTGTAAACCGGTCATTAAGTTTAAAACTAATTTTTCCTCTTGGATGCTATGTGGCTACGCTGTGCATGTACTGCTAGTATCTATACTACTATTATAAATGTGAAAGTTTGGATGGATGGATGTTTGTTATACACTGTTTCACCCTAACTTGGCAGTAGTGTTTATTCTAGACATGCCGAATCACAGTCGTTGTCAGGGCAATTGAGTTACTTTAAAGTACAAAGTTACTAGAAATGCAGATCGTTGGCGAAACTTTATCTCGCAAATTTTTCGCCAAATAGTAAATATTTATTTGCTTTATTATATTATCACTTTATTGGATAATTAATTGTTTCCTTATTTTCCTTATTTTTTCAATATTATTGATACATTACTTTAATAAATCATTAATGTTATTTCATTTCGTTTCATCGTTTCTCAAAAGGAAACCCTAAATCTTTCAATATTCGGTAAAGCGTAGTTCGGCTAATGTTTTTCGAAAAGATATATGTATAATCGTTCACATCTTTTAAAACTTTATCTAATGTTGGGATCTCATTTCTGCGAAAATATGCATGGATTTTTCGTCAAATACAGGATAATGTAAAATCATCATATTTTACAAGACCTGAATGTTTACCTACTGAGCCTGGTCATTTCTGTCCAGGGGTACTTAAAGGACTGGATGCCTTTATTTCTTTTTTCAAAAGGAAAACAGTTCATTGCGAAACACTTGTAAGGTGCGAAACTTTATCGACGATTTGATTGATAGAATCTTGAGGGTTTTTTCAGAGTCGAGAATAAACGTTTAATATGTTTCTACATGCTGCACTTTTTGTTGGTTTCACTCGCCTTGAAGGTGTGCACAGCGTAGTCAGTGATAACACTTTCTCTTTTTCAGACATTTTAGAAGTGAATAAAAATAACGAATCGAATAAATATTTAACAATCAAAACTAATAACTACTAATGTGATTAATAGTATCAAAAATATCAGCTGGTAAAAAAGCGATGTCAATCAGTATGCCAATCTTTTAGTTTTATTCGTTCGCTTTATTTACAAAATGCTTAGTAGATAAGCACTTCTAACTTGAGAATAATTATAAATACGTACTGATAAAGAAAGGATTTCTGTAATTTATATTATTTGATAAATTTCTACGCATTTTAACTATTTTAAAGTCGGAATCGATGGGGAACTCTTTCCCAACGCGGAGCGTCACATTTTCTACCTTTTACAATACTGCCAAGTTAGGGTGAAACAGAGTATAGTCAATCTCGCAAGAAAGGTTGAGAGGAATTGGATGAAATTTAACACAGAGATAGATTAAAATCTGAAATAGGACATTATTTACTAATTATTTCGGTTAATTGAGTGGTAATTTTTTATTAATTAAAAACTAACTTTCCCGCCAAAAAATCTGAGGCCAAATCCCGCCAAAAATGAGTAAGGCTTCAGTTTTTTTTCCCACACTAATGAGGTTAGGTTTAATATATTTTCGACCGATTACTTCGAATAAAACATCACATACAAAAGTACTACATAGAAGAAACACATCAAAATTAAACATAACATTTCAATAGTTGCCAAAAACAAAAGAGAGAAAAATACAATTAATAAGCAGACGATATTTAGAAAAGTACAGATATTTAGACTGGAAAATGGAATCTGAAATTAAAAACACGCAGAGACGATATTTACAAAAGTAAAAATATTCAAACCTGAAAAGGAAAATATATGAGTTATTCCATCAATAAATGCCATAAGTTTGTTTACATCTTCATTATTTTATGAGTCCTTAAATATCAAAATGGATCCGGGACTGAATAAACACCCTGTATAGAGAGTGTAAAAGATCATAAAATAATTTCTCTTGAATTTATTTTTTAGAAAAAATAATATTTCATATTTGTTTCATTTCTTACAGACACTTGCCGAAAATTATAATTTTGCAGATTTCATTTCCAAAAAGATTTAATTTATTTTCAGTTAGAGCTTTAATCAATGTGATAGCAACACTTTGAAAAAAGCTATTTTTTTCTCATGAATGCGAAACGTGCTTAATCCTCATTTTTATTTTTGACGAAAAAAATTATTGAAAAACATAGTTAAAATATTTAGTTAAAAATTCATTAAAAATAGAAATTTAATTTTAAGATTAAAACATTAGTATCATTTAAAAGATAAATTTTTGATCTTTAACTTCATGTAAATATCTTTTTTGTGCGGTAATATTTTCGGTAGTTATAGCAGAAACACGTCAAAATTTCGCTTAATTTTTAAATAAATAAAATTCTAGTGAAAAATTCGAAAAAATAACCCCCAGGTGCACATTCCCGGCTTCCAAGGTATACACGTGCCAAATTTGGTAGCTGTAGGTTGAATGGTCTGGTCTGTAGAGCGCCAACACACACACACACACACACACACACACACACACACACACACACACA